>BRDA01082645.1:0-17579 GCA_036984385.1 Crenuchus spilurus | reverse complement strand
TTGGGACATTAACAGAAGCTGGTGAAGGAGCTGAATTTTTTAATATTTCAGGACAGGCTTCCAAGTGTGAGCTATTTCTAGTGCCGATTCATAATTTAACACTCCAACATTTTTTTTCTCCCAGAAACCTGGAGACCTTCTTCTTAGTTCAAAAAGAACAAACATAAACCAGAAATGATCATGTGCGGTCACTTTAGCCTAGCAAAACATGTCTTCCACTTTCACCTGCTGCCATCTTTTTATATATATTGTGGTGAAAAGCCTTTACCACAATATCTAAAAATAATATACCACAAAATAAAAGTCTTTGCCTGCCTCAGCTAATGCTAAAGACTAGAAGTGATCGGAAAAAACGCCAAAAAGTCTTTAGAGCCTAAAGAGTTTTAAGAAATATGGCTACCACAGGTAATGCTAATGCTAATGACTAGAAGTGAATGGAAAAAAGCCCAAAAAGTCTGTAGAGCCTAAACAGTTTGATGAAATATGGACATATGGCCATAGAGCAAATTATTCCTGGAAATGACATCAGATTACAATTTGCAACCAATATGTGAGGTCTGACACACACACACACACACACACACACACACACACACACACACACACACACACACACAGGGCAGCTGTAGGTCTTGTAAACAGAAAGAAAAAGCCAAAAGTGCTCTCAGCCTTTCTCCCAGTCGTGTTACCATGGTGTCACTGGTTACCCCTGGCAACAAGGAACATGTCAACATTGTGTGTGTGTGTGTGTGTGTGTGTCCACTCTTCCTTCTGGTGTATGCACCCATTTGTAGTTTACAGCGAATGTGTGCATCTGTGTATATGGCTGTATTGGTCCCATACACATGGTAAGTGTCGGCATAAGTAGATCTAGAGTCACCAGCTTTGCACTAGACCTCGTCAGCATTATGCCTATTTTCCTGACAATTAATTGTGCCCTTCCAACAAAAAAAACATATCAATTTCCCTTTTATGTGGATAACAAGTTATTTTAGTTTCTTTTTGATTTTGTAAGCTTAATATTCTGAAACTCATATTAACCTCATGTTGTGTTGGGACTAAATCTGACATGTTTCATGTTAAAATATTTAATTCATATTTTATATAGTTTTTGTAATGTTGATAAGCAGCTATATAAACACAATAAAATCAATTGTTATAATCTTATTTGAAAGCTCTCTATATGTTCCTGGTCAAATCTGACTCAGTAGAGAATAATAAAGAATCTGAATGATTAGAGTCAGGGTTAGATTTAGGGTTCCCACAATAGCCCATGTCATATTTTGTTCATGTTTATTTCATCCACATGTCATGTTATGTTTGCGCCCACGTCATGCCCCATCATGTCAAGTCATTGTGTTCACCTGTCTCGTGATTCCACAGCCCTGGTTCTCCATATCATGTCTAATTATGTTTGGTTTAAATGTTCCCTCATGTGTCACTGTCCTCGTCAGTCACTGTATTGTCTACCTGTATTGTTATTGATCAGGTTATGTCAAGTTGATTCATAGCCACGGTTTTTGTGTAACCCTGGTTTATCAGACACACTGATGTAGTCTGACCTGCCCTGACTTTACAAATTACACCCATCTAAAATGATTTTTTCCAAAGTATTACACAGGCTTTTGTTCAGCACAAACTCAGCAACAACAGTGTCAAAACATTAAGAGTGTCATAAATCTATATTTTGCTTAAATCTGCTCTAAATGGAGATGAAATAGGGATTTCCACACATTCCATGGCTGGTAATCCACGAATGAAATGTCCAGAATTACCATGTCTTTATCATATGAATGACAAATCATGTGAGTGGGCAGAAAAAAGTGCCGCTGTCTGACTTGCTCTGAAAAATGTGCTCCCTGCTGATTTAAGCTCCTCTCACAAATATCTTAAAATATATTTTGATTCAAGCTATATATATTTGAAAAGTAGACCCTTTAAGGTTTTGGGTGTATGTTTAGTTTTGGCGGTTTCCTTAATCTCCCGCCAGTGGGAGAACTGACTCCAGAGAATTAAGTTCATAGCCATGAGCCTTGTTTTGTTATAATAAAGACGTTTTGTCACACATTGCATCCTCTCCTCCATCATTTCTGACAATATACTTCATGCTTTATTTGTTTGGTTGCAGAATTTGGGAATGTGCTTTATTTGCACATTCAACAAATACAACTGAACTGTCTTGTATTATATGGCTAGCAATGTACTGCACTATACTGCTTATAAAGCACTGTTGGTTGGTTTAAATTTATATGACAACACTATCTTTGGTTCAGTGAGTGCAATGTTTGTTTTGTTTGGTTAAAGTAGATGTACCAGTAATAGCAACAGTTTGGTTGTAGATGTAATACATAATAATAAGATGTAATGTTTGGTTGTAGGTGCACATCTTTTCTCAGCTGCCATTTAAAGAGTTAGTTCAATCAGTGTTAATATTGCAAACAATTAATAAAAGATTGCTGGTTAGAATTGCAGCTAAGATAACTTTCACAGCTAGACAATCCATTACATCAATAGCTCTGTCAGTGATAATAGCACTACAAACAAATTAAAGGATGCTGGCTAGCATGACATTATACTGACCAACAAAATTAGCATTGATTTATAGCTTGCCGTGTAAGCATTTTTTGGTTACACCTCAGTGCAATAATGACTTTTCTCAGCAGGGCAGCCCATTATAGGTGTATCGATCCATCAGAGTTAATAGAGCAAATTAAAGGTTGCTAGTTAGCATGACATCATGCTAACTGGCAAAATTTGAACTGCCTTTTACTTGCTATATACCTATTTTTCTCAGCAAGACAGTCTATTATACAGGAATTGTGTTAATCACTGTTATTATTGCTAACATCAGTATGGTAACAGAATGGTAATGGTTGCTAATCAGCATATCATTGTACTGACTAACAACATTAGCGCAGATTCAATGGTTGGTGTTTTCATGGATCCATCACCCACCATTAACTTTTCCCCAAATACAAGCAAATTAAAGAGGTAGCTCAACTTGCTAATAATAAATGGGATGCTGGTTAGCATAATATTAGCTTTAGTTCATTACTTGCTAAGTTAGCATTGTTGGGTTACACTTAAATATGTACCCATGCTAGTGGATGTCATCTTCCAAACCAAGTCATCCAGTTTTCTATTCCTCTTTGTTTCTAAGTAATCCTGACCCTGGGCTTATGTCAAAACTTATGGAACAAGAACCAACTAAATCTGCCTACACTCTGGGTCATGACGTCATTGACACTGTCAAGAAATATCCAAGAAGCATGACACAACAAAAAGAACATGAACTCTGCTTGAGTACTACTAAGATAAAACCTTTTCGGGACAAAATTAGACTTCTATGGTGATTTTTTTTCTAATAGGCTTGGTTAATGCAGTGTTTGTCTCTACTAATTAACATGACCGGAAACAACAGTTTGGGAAATGCTAGGCTAGTTTTCAGTGGACATCATGCACTTCATTTTTTATATTTGACAAAAATAAAAGTCCCTCTCTGAAGCAAAACAACACATTATGCATTTAAAATAACCCTAACAATTAATTTACTGGATGCTATTTAAAGTATATTTTTGTAAGAAGAATCTCTGTACTAAAGGTTTGTGATAAAGTCATTCATCCAAGTCAAGAACCAATTCAAGAATCTTCATTTTTTAAAGTTTATCACACCTGATTCACCATCACCACAATCAATGAAAAGACATTCATGAAGCAAGTCAGATGTGTTAAGACTCAAATAACCTGATAATATGCAGTGCACAGGGATCATATGGTCTGACTAACTCTACTCTCAGAACTGTGAAGTTTCTGTGTCTATTAAGAAATGTATTTGTTTTATACACTGTCTGAGCAGATGCTGTTCTCACACAAACCATCTATCTTTTTCTTTCTCTTTGTTAATGATTAGCCTGTAACCTGTGTTCAAGGCCACAGCTACAAACACACACCCCACAGGCAATATTATTGGGCCTTATTGGTTTATCTCTCCCAGCTGGTATGTTCTCAGTATCAAACTCATAATACTTCAGTCTACTCTGGGTTTTTATATCCAAGCAAAGTAGGAATGTTACCAACAACCACCATGGGTGAATAAATGTATCCACTTGAGTTTGTATGTATCAAATTTCAAAGTCACTTAAGTGCTGCCTCAGAGTTTATGAATCCATTTAAAAAAAGATCAAATGTACATAATTTTCCTATATCTTAATTGTAGCCAACCATCCAAGATATGTTTGTTTTGTGACGTTTGTTTCTTCAGATTTGCTCTGGATTTACAAAGGCTAATGCTAACAAGTTATGGAAGTATGATTTAGTCACCAGATTACTTTCATAACTTTAAGGCAAGTGTGTGGAGATGATTTAGGCAAGCATTTTGCACAATGCTGACTTGGTTCATATCAGCATCCATTACCTGTTAGCTACATTAGCCTTATTTGAGAAAGTAAATGTATCATGAATGATCATATCACTAACATTAGCTAGCTAGCTTGTTGCTAACAACAATTGCTTTCATAGGGGCACTCAGGCTTTTTCACACTTTTTAATGGGAATGTGAATAATGGGGGGGGGGGTAATTTTCAGCTCCAGCTTCTCAGTTCCAAGTTAAGAGCAGAATAACATGTACGAGTTTGACTGTTAAGCATCGTTGTAAAGTGACAGCTAATTTTCACAGTGTTTGCCAGCTGTTGCATTCATATGCTCATCTGCAAATGAAGCTTCCTAGTGTATCTGAAAAAACAAAAACGCTGCAACACCATATTTTCATAAACAAAGACACTAACTTTGAGCTTCCTTACTAACAGGACGCATATCCAATGTGGATGTACTACAGTTCTGTATATAAACTGAATACACATGGAGTCAAAGATATTACATTTATAGAAATGTCACCACTTTGTCTACAATTTGCAACCAAGCATCCACCTTACATTTGTAACCATGTGGGCGGCACGGTGGCTTAGTGGTTAGCACATTCGCCTCTCAGCACTGAGGTCTTGGGTTCGAGTCCGTATCTGAGCGGAGTTTTCATGTTCTCCCCGTGTCTGCGTGGGTTTCCTCCGGGGTCTCCAGTTTCCTCCCACAGTCCAAAAACATACTCTAAAATTACCCTGGTGTGTATGAATGTATGTATGTTTGTATGTTGCCCAGATATGGTTGGCACTCTGTCCTGGGTGACCCCCCTAGTGCTCGATGCAGTCCTCCAGGTGGACGGTCGCTTCCAGTTGAGAGTACGCTGTGCGCGATTGGCTGCCGCTTCTCACCGGTGTGTGTAAATGGAGTGTGTTGATTGTAAAGCGTCCTTGGGTGTCTAGAAAGGCGCTATATAAGTATAATGTGTATGTATGTATGTATGTATGGTATGCACACAAACTAATCAGCATCACCAGATCATTTGTGAGTTCCCAACAATGTCCACGAATGATTAAGAGATACTTCTGGTAAGGATCACTATTGCCCATTTCCAAGTCACAATCACACGTTGAAGAGAATTCAGAATCTCCCACATGGTCATGGTCAACAAGCATTCAAACACTGTGTTTTGGCTGTGGACAAGAAGCGGCCATATAACTTTTACATATTGGTGGTTAATGTAAGGACATTTTGTAAAAACATGGAAATTACGCAAAGTCCAAAAAAATCTTCATATAATGTAAGCATTTCCAATTAAAGCTAGAACTGCAAAGAACAATTTAAAAACAAAAGGTTCTAGATCACTTAAAAGTTTTCCTTACATTTGGTAATGACATAAACCAAGCGTCACAAATGTAGTCCATATCCACTATCCAAAACCACCTGAGAAATATATATGTTTTTGAACCTATAGAACCCTTTAGGTCAGTGGTGTCCAAATCCAGTCCTGGAGGGCCGGATTCCTGCAGAGTTTGATGTGATCTTCCTGATCAAACACACCTGATTCAGGTCAGCAGGTAATGAGCAGGTTTAATTGTAGTGTCAGAGCAGAGAAATCACCAAACTCTGCAGGAATCCGGCCCTCCAGGACTGGATTTGGACACCCCTGCTTTAGGTTCTTTGAATGTGCATGGTTCTATATAGGACCATTTTCTTTCCTAAAAAACCTTTGAAGAACCATCTCATTTAAAAGTGTAGACCACACTCATTGCATCTGTGAGACTATGTACTGTTTTAAAATCACGTGATTAACTCATTATAAGGATATTAATTGTGATTAAATATTTTGAGCACTACTTAAAACTACTGTAAAACAATATATATTATAAAACAATGTATCAACCATGTAATGTAATAACTTTTATTAACTTTAACTTTTAGAGGCATGAAACTTTTTCATCTGGTTCCTATCACCACCATTGTCAACAATCTTGGTACGTTTATCTAGAATAGAGACCAGTTCTTTTGAAAAGAGAAAACCGGGTCAAAGTCATTTTTTATGAGTTATTAGAATATTTGTAAAGAGTACTGTTAAAGGAAGCCTCACACAAAGTTTCAGCCGATTATCTCTCATACTTTTAGAGATAGAGCATTCAGAGTCATAGCACTGACACTCAACTCAGTTTATTTGTGTTACAAGACATTAATATATATTAATCAAAATAAATCCAAATATAGCAGAAGTGAACACTAAAAGACGACGCTGGCAAAAATCGCTCTGTTTACATCAACTGAAGACATCTGACCTGCTCACGTTTGGTGGATGGATACTTGAGCTCAAACACATTTCTACAGTGAAGAGAAGTAGTTCAGGAGCCGAATGACACCCAACAAGCTTGTATACCTCCGCGGTAGAAGTAGTTCTACATCCGGATTCGAGGGGTCACAGAAACCCGTTTTTCAGGTAAAATCTGCAAATTTGCTGAATGGATTACTGCATAAAAACAACTTTTTACTACGACAGATATTTGAGACTATTATCTTTCATTTACAGCAATAATACAGAGCGGCTAAGTTTTGTCGCTAATGTGAGTGACAGGCTGAACGACACCATATCTCAATAAGTTGCCCAGCGACTTTGGCCTGGTTTTCCCTGGCGGGGTCACATATAGCCACAGAATGACGTGTCTGAATCAGAGCCTCAATTTAACCCAAATTAAGCCATAACTCAAGCATGACATAATTTATAGCTGGGCCTAGAAATTACATTGAAAAGTACATAGTAAGTTGTATTTGGGCCACATGTGGCCCAAAGTTTGAATGCCATGACAAACCTTAAATGTAACAGCTGCAGCCAGGCCAGTTTTGGGCCATAACACACTTGTTATTACCATAACTGACCAGCAAGTGCCTTATTTGGGCCATATTCTGTCCAAAACTATCTGCTACATCTGGGTTGCATCTATGTAGTTATGAAATTTTGGAAACTGAGTGAAGCACACCTATAATAAGACCAGCTAAACCTTAATCATTGAGATATTTTTTTAATGTAAGATGATCAATGAACACAATTACTAGCGTTCTTTGAGTAAGTAACCTGTAAGACACAGAATAAAAAGATGTCCCAATCCATTCACTGCAGCTGTATTTGAAATCCCCATTCCACAGCCCAGGCACTTTGGAAACTGGAACACTGAGTCGTGATACAGAATGTGCTATGACTCAATCGTCTCTTGGACAATGCCCTGAATTTCCTCAGAGGATAATCGTCACACACAGACAAAAAAATTACATAACCTCGCCTCACTTTTGGTATCGCGTCATTTCCGTTTGATTGTGGCAAGTGTGAGTGGAAGGACGAAACACAACGTCATGGGCACGAATGTATTAGCTCCACAGAAAAGGGCGAGCATCATGCCTAGAAAGTCTGTTCTCAGTAAGAAACCAACTATATACAATACATAGTGCCTACAGTTGGCACCATGTGTAGACTAGACCAGCACTCATTCACTCTTTTCTTGACATCCACATTTGAAAGAGCCAACCAAGCACTCAACCACACCCAGATGGCTTTTCAGGATTGGAAGCTGATGCTAGGCTTCCTGATGCTCTGCTAATGTTAATGCAAAGGGAAGGTGTGCGACGATGAGAAGCCCATGGGAACAATTGTACAATTGTAAAACCCCTGGAGGAGGGTGGGGGTGGGATAAAGGGGGTGGCACGCTGGAGGAGTATGATTCATCCTCACCCTGTTGTATGGCACACCCCAACTCGCCTGACCCCATTCTAGTGTTCAACCATCATTACATGCACCAACCATCAAAGCCACGTCTTGATGGGGGGGGGGGGTCTATGTTCTATGTTCTAGTAAAAGTAATCCTAATGTTTATTCATATGAATTCCTGGACCAGACCATGGTGCTACCATCATACATATTGGTTTTACAGAACAATTAACAGTAAAGCAGTAGTACTATGGGTTCTTGAAGCCTTGGAGGGTCTCTGGACTTGTGAATGGGCGTGTGTGTGAATGGGGGAGCTTACTTCAACATGGCTTGCTCCTTCTCCTCTTCCTCTCTTTGACGAGCCATCACGGCCATGATGATCTTGCGCTCCTCTTCCGTCAGGTGACTCAAGTCCGGTATGTCTGGCATGGACGCCGGCGCCGTGGGTGGGCGAGGGCCGCCTTGGGGCCCTACCGAAGCGGACATGTTTCACGCCTCTATCCTTGGCGTGTCTACCGTCTCACTGGCCGTATCCCGAGCGTTGGGTCTGGAGATGCTCGCCTCAGGAAGTGCATGGTCCTCTCATGGTCTAAGGCGCCCCACAGTTGAGGAGCTTTTGTCTCTTAGTCGGCGTTGTTCTCTCTCTCTCTCTCTCTCTCTCTCTCTCTCTCTCTCTCTCTCTCTCTCTCTCTCTCTCTCTCTCTCTCTCTCTCTCTCTCTCTCACCCCCACCCCCCAACCACCCCCCGCCTTCCCGCCTCTCCCCTCCACCACCTCCGGTTACGGGAAGCCCATCTTTTACACGCCAAGACACGTCGAGCGACAGCTGGACTCCAGCATCATCAGGCGCATCCCGTGGACGTGCAAGTCCCCTCTTCTGCTCGCCTGATGCTGGACGATGGATGAAGGCGGAGTCCGTCTCTCTCTCTCTCTCTCTCTCTCTCTCTCTCTCTCTCTTTCTCCTCTCCCCTCTCTCTACTGTACCGGCTGCTCAAGCGTCAATGGGAGCGTGGTGGATCTCCCTTTAAAACGCACAAGGCGCGCCTACTCTACACCGAAGGGAGGGGGCGCGAGAAACGCTCGAGCCCCATAGGCGAGGCATTGCGAGACGTTCTCTCTCTCGCTCTCTCTACAGTCGGCTGGAAGAGGGGCGCGCGCTCACGACGCCATCGCTTCGCACACGCACGCGCGCGCTCACGAGCCCAAGGTCTATTCCTGGCGTCCCGCCTCGCTCTCCACAACTTTTTAAAAGGGTTATTTTAAAACCCGATCGATATACCTCTATGTTTGGATGTTTGCACCCTCAGTAAGCTCAGCCAAAGCTATAAAGAGACACTATCATCTCAGCTATTGACTTTGAGTCTAAATGAGTCATCAGCTCAATATTCAGTCCTATCAGAACATTATGACCAATATTATGTCGTTCCCGTCAATGGTGCACCCCTGTTATTCCACTGGGAGTCACTGGGAGTACAAGAAGCCCATTCTCAGTACACCTTCACTACAGCAGCTCTAGAACATCTCACACTGTAGGTATGTGTACCTAATGAAGTGGCCAGTGTGTCTACACATTAAATACATACAAACAGGACTGAAAAAGACCTGTAGAAGTACAGAAATGTATTCCATCTTTATTCAGGCAAATTGAATCTGGTTTATTTCTATTGACTCAACTGTATACAGCTCTGGATAAAATAAAGAACCCACTCCAAATGTTCAGCTAAATCTCCAGACTCGAATACCACTGAAAAGCTCTGGAATGTGAACAAGATTAAGATGGATGATCACAACCATCAAACGTTAAATTTTAGCTCCAGGACTGGCATGAAGTCACACAACAGTAAAGTGAAAGACTGGCAGAGAACATGAACAAATCAGCCTTATTCCATCAAATTTAATACGTTTATAAGACTAGTTTTGTGTTGAGAACTTCTTTTTTTCACATTATTCCAGGCCTGAAAAAGCAGCATCTTTTTTGGTTACTTTGATCCGTTGTTCCATCCATGCACGCACCCATCCATTATCCAATTGCGGTGAGTCCCCTACCCCTTCCTCAGACGCAGGGCATGGCATTACAACCAGTTGTTCATTTTCTGTAAATAATTGCTCTGAATAATAATATTATTATTTGTAATTTGGCAAAAATTAATTTGGGAAAGAATGGACTCTTCTAGTCTAGACTAATACTAACCTGGATGTGTAGGTAAGAGAAATAAATGAGAACATTTAAACTGCTGTACATCCCTGATAGCAGACACACATCTTCAAGACATCTGGGAAAGATATGAAGATCTGGATGCATTGTAATGACAGGTCTGTCAGACATCACTGAGATGTAGGAAAGATCATTAGAAAGTAAGGAATGCAGCTGCTAAAAGTCCAGTGATGCCTCAGAGCCATGAGAAAACTTATTCCTGATCTCATAGACGTCATTGAGCCATGCTGAGATGTTATCAGTTTCACAATAACACTGGAGTTGTAATATAGAGAATGCCTTATTAGAAAAGAATTGATCAACCAAGCAAGAATGTTGTAGAACACTGTGAATGGTGAGAACACTCTAGAAGAGTGGAAAAGGGAGGAGACCGTTCTAGAGTCTCTCAAGAATCATCTACTAACAGGATATAAAAAGCCAATGTTTGGGCCTGTCAGTGTTCTGAATCATGATGACAATAAAGTTGACTTTTCAGCTAAACCATGACAGCGACTCAATGTAGTGCTCATTTGATAAATGATGACCAAATCAACCTAAAAGTTAAAACAACCTCTTTCATTTAGTAGACATATCTACCTATGCCTGCTGTCCACTTCTGAACATTCACCAATATGATCGACTTAAATAATTCCCATAATCATTCCAAAATCCCCATCGTCCCATATTTCCCCAAAACGATTATTATCACTATAATAAACATAAAGCATCATAATTAGATTATGCACTGTACTTTATTGTCTTCGTTATTGAATGGCTTTTCAATTAGAGCAGGTGTACTCAAACGTGCACTACGTGCCATCTAGTGGCAATGAACTCGTATTGCATCCTCAAGCTGTCACTGCACATCATGTGGAAGAGAACAAAGGCCAAAATCTAATCTTATATAAAAAGACACAGGGTCCAGCCTGATTATCGGAATGGTTTTCTTTTGCAATGTTTTTACTTTTATTTTAAATAGTAGATAATATTTGAACGGTCATTTCTAACAAAACCAAATCTTTAAAAAGTAACAAATAAAGCAAACAAATGAAAAAAAAGGAAATAAATTGGGAAAAAATAAACAACAAAAAAACTATGCTGGCAAACAGAGTGCTAAAATTAAATCAACTATTCTATTATAAATTATTAGTTTCTTGTAATGCTGTTAAATACTATTTTTTTATTTTTTTGTACTCAGCAAAAGGCAAACTCTCACATATAGCACACCAAATGACCAGGAATCAGTAGTACTGATTATTATTTCCATTTTTCAACCTAGAACACCAACAATCATATGAATTTACTATTTAATAATATAATAATAATTGCATTAATTGTATTATTAAAACAAATGTGACAAACATATAAAGAATCACCACTCAATCTACAGCATATAAAATAAGAATACTATAAATAATATGATCAGAATTTAATAATAGGATTTGAAAAAATATTTTGAGCTAAATCTCCAAATTGTCATGTAGTGTCACCATTTCAAGCATTTTTCAGTAAATTATAACTGTTTTAAATGAAAAAGAAAAGCATTAAAGTGATGATAAACATCTCAGGCATTATTTTACAAGTGTATGTTAAATGACAGTATATTTCCATAAATATATTTGTAAAAGCTTTGGATCTAATACATTCTGTCACTGAAAACCACGTCCTCTGGTGTGACACTATATCCTGACTTTAAATCAGGCAATTCCATAGACAACTTTATTTAGCTTAAGGCCCCCATTCAAAGTCATGTGACTGAAGTCACTTGTGAAGCTCATGAGCAGAGCACATCATTTTTTGCAATATCAGAATTGTTTAAAAACTTTATTCAGACCACTGACAATGTTCAGTTTGGTTGTGCTTTAGTGTGACACTAATAAATGAAATTTGTAGTTACACACTGTATGTTAAGCAATGAAATTATGGGCAATTATGGAAACTTGTCTTGCTAACTAATAGTGACAGGTTAGCTAGCAATGTATGATCATTAAATGAAAGGAAACGCTAAAATGATCTTTATTGTGTCAGAAAATGTCCTCTGGTGTGACATGAACTGTCACAACAGAAGACAAAGGTGTCCCACAAGGTTTTTTAAAGAATTCTAAGACATCAAAACTGCTTATTACATTTTGATTATTGCTTAAAATAAATATGAATTCCATTATTATTTGACACACAGCAGTAAATGAAAAGGTAAATGAACAGCCAACAGGCTTTAACAGACTGTACATATGCCTGCAGATGTGCTGTTTCCCATTACATCAGGCCAGTCACCTGTTTCTACTGTTTAACTTCACAACACGTCTCTGCTCTTACTGTGTACATATAAACTACCATTACAGGACACACCATAAACATTACTTAGTAATGGCTATGATTGTGTTGATGGCACTTATTTTATTCATGTGGAACTGATAGATATATTTGAGTTATTTTACTTCTGTACATTTTAAACTGTATTGTAATCCTCGGTACTACAACCGGCACTACTCACAGTTCTCCTCTGGGCGTAGCACCAAATCCTGAGCCCTATGAACAAGCTAAAGTGGAGTTAAATGTAAAATAGTATTTATTTTTATTTGTGGGCTAGTGACTGAAAGTTTAAATTCCCTGAACAAGCAGTACGACTGCCCTTGAGGAAGGCACCTGACCGCCAACTGTGCCCCGGGTGCCATAGATGATGTGGCTGTCCAATGCTTCGGACACATCAGTGCTTACTGTCTCCTAGTATATGTATGTGTTCACTGCATGGGTGGGGTTCAGGTGGAGGGCAAATTCCTATGTGTGATGAATAAGTTGATTCTTCCTTCTCCAGAAACTGCACTGAAATGTGCAGAAATTATATAAATTAATTTCCTGTAGAGGTGGACTTGTAAGGTGTGCTGATTTTTTACTTTGAAATTTAACAAAAAAATTTAATGTTCCCAAATTTTTTGCATAAGACTGAATACAAGACATTGGTCAGGTTGTCAATGGCTGTGATTTATGGACATTGCTATTCATACAAAATGCTAACTGTTACATTTTATAAACTTCAGTATATGTGGATATATTGTAGGGTACTATCAGTACATCCTCAGGAAACACTTTGGAAACATCCCTGATGCTATGAATACGCTTACCTTTGTCACCTACAGCATTTTGTAGAGCTGCTTACAGTTTATGTCATATGTTACATTTGCATTGGCGAATGTAGAGTTAGGAGTCTTGCCCAAGGACATTTATTGGTATAGTGTGGTGTGTTCAGTGCCGGCGCTAGGCATGTGGGTGCCTTAATCACAAATGTTGTATGCCCCGCCTCAAAATTAAATAATTGAAGGTAAATAACATTTGAGCAGAAAAAGGAATGTCTAACTAACAATATAATCAATTATTTTCAAATACTGATTTCCTAAATATCAACTAAGTGTGTCCACTGCAGTGCATAATGGAGGTTAACTAGTGAATGTTATTTTATTACAATATTTTTTAAAATAAAAAGTTAGTAATAAAAAATGTAGTAATAGTAAAGGTTAAAATATTATAACATTTTTTAAACATGCATGCTTTTGACACTTAAATAACACAAATATTTGCAAAATTTTTTTGAAAGAAGATTAAAGAAATTTCATAAGAATCAGCCTGAGAGAATTATTATTATTATTATTATTATTATTATTATTATTATTATTATTATGTAATACCTTAAAGTTTTCCTTAGAGCACACAGAACAAGCATGAATGAATGAACAATAAAGCGAAAAAGAAAATTTAAAAAAAGACGATGAAGGTCAGTGCAGGTGCGCGCATGCCCGTGAGCACGTGCCCGAGGTATGGCCCATTGATGAGCGCGAGGCCGTCGCTCATTGGTCGGAGCGCAGCGCGAGGCTCACAAATACTAAAGGACACGCGAGGTGAAAGTCAGACCCGCGCACGGCTCATCTGGCCCGGTTCTGGACATTTCGTGTCGGCCTGAGAGAGCAGGTGAGTTCCGGACGATGACTATGAAATATCAGCTATAATACTGCACAACAAACACTCGGTCTGAGTTTTTAACCAAACTGACACTCTTATTCTCCCTTCCACCTTAAATATGCATTTGTCTACATTCCGCCGTTTAAGGTGGAACGGCGAATTCGAATAAGATGCCTACTGTAGCGTCACTGTTATTTCAGTTGATGCTGTTTTGCTCGTTCTGCGCATGCGCGTCCCGTTATTATTCCGAATTCTAATAGTAGTAGTGCCTTACAAATTACATCTAACGTTCAACAAATCCACTAAAAACTGTTATGAGAGAAGAAAAAAGTTATTGACTTGTTTTATTTAATGCATTTACTAACACGTCCATGTCCAGTACTGTTATTAAGTGACTAAATGTGTTTATTTACGGATGCTTGTACATATCAAGGGCAAGTGAAACGTTTGGTCTCCAGCCCCCTCTAGTGGAGACGTGAAGAAACGGCGTTTCGTCCTTAAAGTTCAGTCATGCATTCACAGCTCTGGAAAACATGGAGTGAACAGTGACCATTTTCTGTGTTTACTACATGCAGGTCTTTGACTTGTTTTGTTCTATAAACTACTGATACATTTTCTCCTGCATTTCATATAAAAATAATTTTCATTTATTTGTAGAAAATTCCACAAAGCAGGGTTCCTCAGTTTAGCCAGCTAAGTTAAGCCCAAAGTCAAACCTGACTAGCGAGAAAATCAGCAGGGCATTACTGTTGGATAACCCTCAGTGCTGGGATTAACCTGTCTGACTAACTTGCAGTTCCTGTTTTGTGAAATACCACCAGATGCTTATATATAAACACTAATGTTGTAACTGTATTAGGTGTAATAAGTCTTTGTTCATGCTGTCTTTTCACTAGTGTTGGGTGATTTTTATTAGATTAAATATTTTTGCCATGTTTTTTTAACCCATCCGTGCAGTAGAACACACACTAGGCTGTGAACATGTGCCTGAAGATGTGGGCCCGGGGAGCAGTTTGGGGTTAGGTGCCTTGCTCAAGGGCACTTCAGTCATGACCTGCCTGGGGATTGAACCAGCGACCTTCCAGTAACAAGGCCAGATCTCCAGCCACCAGACGACGGCTGCCTTCATGCCACTCTTGGGGCTAAAATTCAAGCTCAGCTTTGTTTGGTGGCTTGTTACAATCTTTAGACCTACTATCCCTCAATCTGACCTTCAGATGACCTTGAAAGCCTTCCGTACCTTTGCAGGGTGGTAGATCTCTGCTCCTAACACATCTGATGATCTAGACCTGCCTGAACTGGGTGTGTTAGAACAGGAAGAACTCCACAACATACAGGGCAGAAGGAGCAGGTCTGAGAACCAGTGATCTAGGTTGATTGTACGCTTGATAAGAACTTGAGGTCAGTCTAGAACTGCAGCACATCAGTGTGCACTGTTATCTTGTCCACGTCATTTAGCCTTATTCAAGGCTCAGTCAAGGACATCACAGAGAGCCGTCCACGGAAGGTAGCATCATCATGTGGTGAAACCAGAAACGTTGCAATAACCTCAGACTGCTAGCGAAGCAAATACTAAGAGCAGCTGCAGTAAAACCGTGACTAAAACCATGTATTACATCAAATATCAGACAGCAGTGCTAAACAGTTCTCATGTTTCAAACAGATCCAGTGACCTTGACGCACTTCCGGATGGAGAAGTAGACTCCTGGTAGTGGGGGGGTCTGTAAACATCTTTGACTGGAAGCTGGGTCGCTACAGTGAGCTTTCAGTCAGATGTTTGCAGTCGCCGACTGTCACGTACTGCATACAGCCAGCAACAAACCAGCCAAGGACCGCTGCATTTGGTGAAGCACAGATACAGTCACATAGCAGCAAATCATGGAATATAACTGTTTAAAGGGCCCATACAACGGAAAAATAAACCAAGTTTCATGAAATAAGTTTGTGTTGGTCCGCTAGTTCTTCTTTGGTGCTCACAGGACTCACTATTTTGACTTTGATCCACTCTTAACACACCACCACCACATCAGCGTCACTGCTGAGAATGATCCACCACACTGCTCTGTGGTGCTCAGCTCTGAAAAACAGGTGAAAGGAGGATAATAAAGTCTACAGAGAAACAGATGGACTGTATGGTCGGTGGAGATAACATGGTTATATATACCTAATGAAGTGGCCAGTGAGTGTATGTTAGTTTTAAGAGCACAGCGACACAAACAGCCTTTAATTATAAAGGACAGAGTTCATTACATGGTCAGTTTTTGGTTCTTAAACCTGGTAAGTGTACCTCAGGGGGGACTGAAATAAAGAGAATATATTTGTAGATTAATAGAATGCAACTAAATTCCTGTGATTAAAAGGTAGTGATTCTGATCCGATATCTAGATTATATCTGGTACAACATAAGTGTACAAGGGTCTGTATGTAGTGCTGCATATTTAAATTGCTTGCAAGCTAAAAATTCTATTAACACACTACCAACAGGGCTTGGGGAACTTGACAACATTGTGCTGCATTATGGAACTGATCTACCATGAAGTCTCCTGTGTAACGCAAACTACATTTGTCTATTTGTGACAGCGACATGATCTATGCATGGAGCATTCAAAACCGAAAGGGATGTATATTTTAAGAGAAAATGATGTTCCCTGAAACATTCAGTGCTCATCAATTCAGTGCATTACTTGCATTCTATACTTCTACCACTAGAGAGCAGTGTAGGACTCTTCTCTTTAAATGTTAGACCCTTCATACAATACAATGTACATCAGAGGCTTAACAGTTTAGTGATATTTAATAAATTAACAAAACAAAATAACTGATGAGTGTGAATAGTAGAAAATTACAACGGTCACAATTACATGTTCAGAAAAATATTCACTAAATTATACTATTACAGTGTACACTGTAGCCATAACCTCTTTATTGGCATAAAAATATGAGTGAATGTAAGTAATATGCAAAGATTTAGAAGACTTTTAGTTTTATTTTAGTGAAATACAGTGAGTTCACATATTTTGATAGACACCTGTCAGAATTAGTGACCTCTCTGTTACAGCCTCAGTGTACACTCCAGTCATAAATGCTTTACTGACATAAAAATATGAGTAAATGTAGGGTGACCAAACATCCGTATTTCCCGGGACATGTCCGTATTTCACGTCCTGTCCCGGGCGTCCCGGTTTTTTTTTTTTTTTAAAGTGAGGAAATGTCCTGGTTTTTAAATTACCTTCATTGGACCATTAAGATTTTAATTTATAGGCACTAGGGCATTGCTCACGGCGCTGCGTGTGACGTAATCCCGGAGCCCCGTCAGTCAGGGCAGCCCTGTTCTTAATCGGAATGTAGACAGCGT
>BRDA01082643.1:1157-18826 GCA_036984385.1 Crenuchus spilurus | reverse complement strand
TCTCACTCTCTCTCACTCTCTCTCTCTTTCTCTCTCTCTCTCTCTCTTTCTCTCTCACTCTCTCTCTCTCTCACACACTCTCTCTCTTTCTCTCTCTCACCCTCTCTCTCTCTCTCTCTTTCTCTCTCTCTCTCTTTCACTCTCTCTTTCTCTCTCTCTCTCTCTCTCTCTCACTCACTCTCTCTTTCTCTCTTTCTCTCTCTCTCTATGTCTCTCTCTCTCTCTCTCTCTTTCTCTCTCTCTCTCAATCTCAGTGGTTCTCACTTTTAAATCAAAATTCCATTAATCTGGTTGACCCAGGCTGCTTAATTTGAATACACAGGCACCCTCCACACACACAGACACAGACACACACACACACACACACACACACACACCACACATATAAGAGCCTGTGTTGTTTGAAGTCTGCATTGCTGGCTGTAAATAGCAGCAGTTCTGCCGTTGCTTTGGCTGCATTCAAGACTGTGTGGGCTTGGTGCGAGGAAAGCCTTCCTGAAAGGGTTAACAAATCCTTCTCACAGATAGATATTGCCATGGAAACAGCTGCGTGACTGCTTGCAGCTTGTATTTGGTACTCCCGGGGAAGAGGAGGGGGAGAGAGAGAGAGAGAGAGAGAGAGAGAATAATAGAGCGAGAGGTATTTTAAAATTCAGAGAGCACTGACTTTCAAAGCACACATAGCTTGTATTTGAGAATTAAAAGAGAGAGAGAGAGAGAGAGAGACAGATAGGAATCCACAAAAGCGGCAGCCGCTGGGTAAGAAAGAAGTAGCTACCCCATGCTACCCTTCCCAACCCCCTTTAGCCAATCTGTGCTCTCTCTCCCCTATTTCTGTCTCTCTGTCTCTCTCTCTCTCTCTCTCTCTCTGTATGCTAGATCTACCCGAGATATGCCCAACATGCGTTCACAGAAGCAGGTTTCGACAGTGTTGCTGGAGAAGGCAGATCTGGTGTGTTGTTGATTCTAAACTCTGATGCTGATCCGCTTCTGCTTATATGGCAACGCACGCAAGACCAGCCCATAAATAAATGAATTAATTGACAATGTGGAGGACCTGGGGCATGGTGCCTGATAGAGAGCAAGATGGAAATGAGAAGAGGCAAGAAAGAGAGAGAGAGATAGATAGATAGAGAGACAGAGACTGAGACTGGGTGAGAGACTGGGAGACAAGAGAGAGAGAGAGAGAGAGAGAGAGAGAGAGAGAGACGGAAAAGGGAGGGGAATAACCATGAGCTGTGATGACGTGGGAAAGAGGGGCACAGAGAATCCCCCCTCTCTCCCCGCCTCCTCCTCCACTCTCTCTTCTTCCATCTTCTCCTACCTCCTGCTCTCCTCCTTTCTGCCCAGGCTGCTCTGCTGTTGAGTTTGAATGACATGAGCGGCGCGAAGCAGAACCTTGGACACATTCACAATCTCTCCGTTTGTGCCTCAGGCTACTGTGGGGGGGCATTAGGAGAATGTGCAGGAAAGCCATTCATTACAAACACAGCTGATACAGCACGTCATGCATGGAGGAAACCATACACTGTGATGCATTAAAAACCACTGACATCTTCCTTCCATTTCCATTCCTTCTTTTTTTCCAGAAAGATCTTCTACACGTTAAGTTATTGCTCAGCAAAATAAGGAACACAACGGCTTGACTTGCCTGCAAAAGAATAGGTTCTATTAAAGGTTCTAGATCAGGGGTGTCAAACCCCAGTCCCTTAGGGCCAGATTCCTGCACAAACTGATCACACACCCCTGATTCCACTTTTCATTATCAGGTTTAATTGTAGTGTCAGAGGAGAGAAACCACCAAACTGGGCTGGACACTGGACCTCCAGGCCTGGACTGTGACACCGCTTGTTCTAGATCAATGAAGGGCTTTTCCTATAGCTGTATTATTTACAGTAACATCTCTGCACTCAAACAGCTTTGACATTTGGGACCGCCATTACAGATTCACCTCAACCATCACCAGTGTGCAGCATCCACCTAGATGACCCTGCCAGTCCACACTAGAATTCTGCCCACTCTGGTGAGGTTGATCAGGGGTGGGTAATTTAGTCAGGACATCGGGGTAACATGTATATCATTTTTATAATGCAATATGTTTTTTATAAATAATCATTCTGTATAACATATTCAAGGCTGAAATTCCCTTGAGCAACTCACCTAACCCCAAACTGCCCCTTGGGCACTGCAGCAGGTTGCTGCCCATCTGTGTGCTCACTGCCCTCTTGTGTGTATGTGCTGTGCTCAATGCACGGATGTTAAAATTGTCTATAAGGGGCTCAATAAAAAGTGCTTTTTCTTCTATTTGCACTTCTGGTTAGATGCTAACCACATTTCATTGGCTCTGTACCTGTACTCTGCACAATGACAATAAAGCTGAATCTAATCTAATCTAATCTAATCTAATCTACTGTTTTAGAGGAAATGACCAGGGATCTTTCTCAGACCTCAGAGAATCCTCATCCTCATCACACTGATGCAGTCCAAACCTGGACCATTTCCAGTGTACAGATCTGGTCCATACTACAATAAAGTATGGCCCAGACACAGATGCCAGAAGCCATATATATATGTAACAATTATAATTAAATAGCAAAATAACAATAATGTATTTAATACAATATTGCAAAATGAACATTTTTATAAATATTAACATTGTGTTAATTCTTTTTTCACTTTGTTGCAAAAAATGTTTGTTAAAATTTAGCATTTAATGAATTTGTTCTTTCTCATTTGAAGTCTTGCTTTCCTGCTACAGTGGATCCACATCAGTTCACCTTCCGCAGCAACAGGTCAACTGAGGATGCCATCTCCACAGTGCTCCATACCCACCTGGACTGGATCAGTCTTCTACGTCAGAATGCTGTTTATTGATTTCAGTTCAGCATTCAACACAGTGATTCCCTCCAAACTGATCTCCACACTCAGCCAGCTTGGTATCAGTACATCTCACTGCAACTGGATTTTGAACTTCCTGACTGACAGATCCCAGTCTGCTAAGATAGACAACCTCTCCTCCTCCTCCATCACCATGAACACCGGAGTTCCACAAGGCTGTGTTTTGAGCCCAATTCTGTACTTCCTGTTCACCCATTACTGTGTTCCTGTTTGTGGCTCTAACAGCATAATCAACAACAACCTGGTGCTTAACACCCAGAAAAGCAGAGCTGCAGTAGAGCTTAAAGTTCCTTGGTACCCACATCTCCTGTGATCTCCTTGGTCTGTGAACTCTTCCATCCTGGTCAAAAAGATACAACAGCACCTTTACTTCCTTCAGAGCTGAAAGCTCACCCATGTCCTACGCTCTTGGTGAACTTGTACTGCTGTACCATGGAGAGTATACTCACCAACTGCATCTCTGCATCTCTGCATCATAACTGCTCCGCAGCCAAACACAAGTCACTTGAACGGGTGGTAAAAGCAACCCAACATATCACAGGCACCCAGTTACCCACCATTCAGAGCATTTTTCACAAATGCAGCCTGGCCAGGGTGAGAAACATCATCAATGATATTTCTCATACAAACCATGGACTTTTCACCCTTCTCCCATCTGGCAGACATTACAGGAGCCTCCGCTCACAGACTAGCAGACTCAGGAAGAGCTTCTTCCCGGAGGCTGTGACCCTACTGCCACTTTAACTTAAGCTGTATCATTGCACTGCCATCTAACTGCATCCTTGCATCTCTACAATGTTAATACACTTCATATCTGCTACCTCACATATGTACTCTCTTAATAATGCATATATTAACTATTTGCAATACATATTCAACCTCTACAACTCACTGTACCATCTCAATGATCACTTTATGTAAATAACACTGCACATTGCACTTCTGATTAGATGCTAACTGCATTTCCTGCATTTACATGTGGCCCAGGCTGAGGAAATATCAACAGTGCTAACTGGGTCAGGACCTCAATTTTACATCTCATTCAAAAGACAACACCATTTGAAACCAGACTTCCTTATGTCCACCAATGCCACTCCAAGCTTTCCTTGGAGGTCTCCCACCCAAGTACTAACCAGAGCCAGACCTTCTTGGCTTCAGTGGATTTATGTAATGTTCTGAACGTGATTTTCAAGTGCAATTGAGCTAGAAATATTTAATCGTTGTCTTTTCTCTCAAAAGAATTTGATAACAATGTTGGGACACCATCACACACTATAAAATTTCACCCTTCATGCCAGTTTTTTTTTTTTCAAAAACCAAACACGAGCAATGACAGTTTCCTCCGTGGTTCTCATGTAGTTTATTACTTTGAACCAAACGACTTGGTAGCAACAGCCATTTGAGGTGAAAGTTACAGCACCCATGAACGTATTTAGACTCATAAATATTCTGAGACGCATTTAAAAGCTTTCAGGCCTAGTCAGACTATTCTGTTTGGTTGGTGGATAATAAGAAAAGGAATCTTGCACATGGATGGCTTAGAGAACGGTCTCCATATCTCCAGAATGGCACAGTTGTAGCAGAAGGAAGAAACTTTACTGTACATAAATGTCCTGATATTTTATTCCAAGCAGTTGTGGATCCATTTATTATGAAATGTAGTGTTTAAATGGTAAAAATGGTCTACAGGAGTAATGAGCTTTCGATATGACAGCAATGATATGTGTAATGTCATGACACCATGTTTACTCATATACAGAATGACCTTCAGCAGCGGAGCTGGTGTTGAGGGCAGCTGGATCAGAGCCTAAAGACAAGACTGTACATTCAGCAAAGCATAATGCATAAGAAAAAATGACTTAATGTCCTGTATGGTGACATAAAAAGAGTAAGAAGGCGCGTGATTGGTTGAGCTAGCTGACATGATCCTATCATATATAATTTCATATGCATTCTTAATGACGATAACGTGTACTGAGGGCCTTTATAACACTAGACCACACTGGATATTGCCAAGCATAATCACATTGTGATACAGCGGCTGTCGACTGCAACTCAGCTCCACGTCAACAGAGGAACGCTCCAAATGATAACGAGGAGAGAAGAGTGGCGTGGTGATGATGTCTCCTGTGTATTTCTTTATGTGGAGCACCATACTGTCCATGTGCTTTAGGGATCATACAGAACTTGAATCACCACAGCCATGCTATGCGTCTTGTTATCCGTCATACATCATTGTCTGACATATGCGCTCCCTCTACTGTATTGGCCCCAGTGGGGCTTGTCTCATTCAGAATCCATTAAAGGGCCAATGCAACATTGCCTCACAACTTCATCTCCGCTCACTGGCACACAACACTGACGGAGTCATTGGAGGCGTGTTTTGAGAGGGCACCCATATTGATTGCAATTATCCAATAAATGTCACTGCTTTAGCCGCGATGTGTCCGGAGAAAAGCAAGGCAGTGGTCCATGAAATGCCCCCTCCGTGTCTATTTTAAGGCCTATCAGCTGATGCTAATTGGTACATATGTATGTATGTGAGTGTGTTTGCGTATGGGGTAGTTGGGGCTGTGAGTGAGGGAAGGGTTAATCATTAGCTATTACAATGGATTGTTAATTGGGCACAAAAACATTCTGACAATGTAGTTTACATTCTTATAGCATTGATATAATGTTGTGATGAGGTTCTGTGCCTGGGCACTGGGTTAAAAAAAAAAAACACTGAGAGCTGAAGGCAAATCTCTCTGTTTACAGGTCGGTTTACGTTCCAACCCTCACCTGGTCATGAGCTTTGGGTAATGACCGAAAGAACAAGATAGCGAATACAGGCGGCTGAAATGAGCTTCCTTCGTAAGGTGTCTGGGCTCTCTCTTAGAGATGGGTGAAGACTTCAGACATCCGAGAAGGGCTCAGAGTAGAGGAGCCAGTTGAGGTGGTTCGGGCACCTGGTAAGGATGCATCCTGGGCACCTCCCGGGTGAGGGGTTTTGGGCATCTCCAGTTGGGAGGAGACCCCAGGGAAGACGTAGGACATGCTGGAGAGATTATATCTCTCAGCTGACCTAGGAACGCCTTGGAATCCTCTCATATGAGCTGGAAGAGGTGGCTGGGGAGAGGGATGTCTGGTCTTCTTTGCTTGGGTTGTTACCCCCGCAACCCGGACAATGGATAAGCGGAAGATGATGGATGGATGGATGAGAGCTGATAATATCTGCTACTTTGTTGTTTGTAGTGTGTTTCTAGTGATTTCTTCATTACTGTGAACTCAATGGAAATATTTCCATCTTTAAAAAAACGATCTAATAGCATCATCAGAATGTTCCAGTTTTTCATCTTTCTAGAGACGTCTACTCTCCATAAGGTGCCAAACACAGGTGAGCCAAAACTTTACAAATAGGCTAATATGCTTACAATTCGGTGGGTCCAAAACAGCTCTGGCACACCAAGACGTCGACTCTCTCAAGGTATCCTGCAGCATCTGGCATCAAGATGTCAGCAGCAGTAGATTGGACTTGCTGTTCAAATGCATCACATAGATGCTCAATAGTTTTGAGATCTGGGGAATTTGGAGGCAACTACTTTGGAAGGTGGAGCCATTATAGATCAGATATATTCCAGCTCATCCCACAGACATTCAATCAAACAGAGATCTGGGGAATTTGGAGGTCACTGATGCCAGGTACTCAACACTCTGACCCACTGGTATTGCTATAAGGGTCTGACACTTGTCAACATTGCTCAGATCTTCAGTCCTGCATATTTCTCCCACATCCAGCATCTCACGTTGACTATGAGAAACAACTGTTATTGTATATCACATCCCCAGGCCATGCACTGTTGTTAAGATATAGTCACTAGAGTGATAATGTTTTGATTCATGAGCATATGCACAAATGAGCCAAAACATTATGACCATTATGTTAATATACTTAAAATGCTGTTTGTCTCCATGTCTCCATTCCCACAGATGCTCAGTTGAAATTTGGAGGCCAGTGTTAGACACTGACGACTGCTGACCACCCTCCAAGCTTCTTGCTACTTCAGAGACGTCAGTCATCTGACCATAACTATTTGGCGTTTGTTAAAACGCTCCAGGTTTTGACATCTGCCAATTACTCCTTATCCAAAACACTGACGATGATAAAGGACTCTTCTCTTATTCTAATATATATCAGTTTTTCACGTGCACCATTTTTATGATGATGATAATCAACATTATTTGCTACGACACAGCCATAAACTGGCCATAAACATTTGGCCCAGGTCTGCATATTTTTCTCCAGCATCCAACGAGCCAGCTATGAGAACTGAGAGTTTTCTTTTACTGTCTAATAAACCCTAAACCTTTATCTGTCTACTGTTAAAAAATAATCATTTGGCTTCATCTGTGAGTGGCATTAATTTTTTTAAGCTCGTTGGTGTATTTTAACACAGTCACACACATACACTCACACTCAGCACAGAGCATTAAGTTGAGGTTCCACAGTTGACTGCTGCACACTAGTTAGTTAGTGTTATGCCACATTGTGGGAACCAAAACCTGTTTAAACAATCAGGTTGTGGCAGAGTTGCCAGGTTCGTGGATTTCACGCCAAATTGGGCTTGTTTGAAAATCCAGTCGCGGGTGAAAATTCAGGGGTGGCGGGGTGCGTTTTTTGGGCTACTTTTAAAAATTACCGCGTCTGCCAAAAAACAACAAAAAAGTGGGTGTTGCCTTGGATGTTACGGCAACACGGCGGCAAACGTGTACAAGTTGACACTAAGGATAATTGATTACAACAATAAGAATGAGGAGAACATAACTACAACTAAAGGAAGGCAGTTATAAAAAGGTTGAAATGGAGGAGCCCTTAAAAGTCATGAAAAAAAGGAGAGGACAACAGAAAATGGCAGTTAAAATTGTGTACACGTTACCTTGAGTGACATTAAATAACAGATGGAAAGAACTGCCCAAAAGTTAATTAAGAAGTTAATAGCTCTTCATGTAACCAGAAATCAGAAGGTGATGAAAAAAAATATTAACAAAGAGGATCAGAGGAGACGTTACTATTAAATATTCTTGACTGGGATATAAAACTGATATAAAAGAACGAATAAAACACAAATGTTACCATATTATTATTTATATTTAAGATAAATAGCAATACTGATAATAAATCCCTTATAAACAAACTACTAAGTCGTACACTCAGTTGTTTTGCCATTTGCTTCAAACGTGTGACAGACATATTTTGGGCTAGTTTAAGCTTCTGAAGGGCGGGTTTTAGACTGACTTTGGGATGGATATTTTTGTTGGACCAGGCAACCCTGGGTGGTGGGCACCTTTCTTTCTTGCAGGGACTACAAAGCTGGTCCCTGCGACGTAAATCATGATTTTTTTAAGCCATGTTTTAAGGTTAAGGTTTGAAGGTTTGAGTAAATCTATGTAATGTCCCAATTCACAGAAACAAGTGTGTGTGTGTGTGTGTGTGTGTGTGTGTGTGTGTGTGTGTGTGTGTGTGTGTGTGTGTGAAATTTTAGTCTTTTTCTGTTCAGGTTATTCTTTGCACATTTTCAAAATTCACAAAAACTCACTGGATGGAGATCCCTCTACAGGCTTACTGACTACTATTCAGACTTACTGGATCATTTCAAAAGTTATTTTAATAATAAACAACTGTTTAAAGAAGCAGTTTCCATGATGTCCTGCTGGACACTGGTGAGCTACAACATCTGTGGTTAAATTGACCGACCAGTTCAACTTCACTGCTTATAAAATCACACTCTGTGTGAACATTTTCACCTTCCAACGATTGTTTACTTTATTTTTCCCCCCACTGTTCTAATTCATTACAGTCAACCACACTGATAATGCTGCGGGCAAGGTAGCACAGCAAAGCCGCAGACTGGCTTGACTGTGGCACAGGGCAGTATATCTATAAAAATAATATAAAAAGGGATGTTTTATTGGTGGGGAAGATGAACAGGAAAATGTAGCGTTTACTGCCCCGCTGTTTACAAGGCTCCATGGCAAGAGCGCAGAGTAAGCACTTCTGGTGGCGTGGAATGTAAAATCGCTGCCATGTTTGTCCTGCTACATCAGGCTGATGCGTGCACACACACTCGCACAAACACACACACACACACACACACTCGTACACATCCCCTCATTCTTTATGTTCAGAAAATTAATCATGTATCATTCAGTTCACGCTTAGTGCTTCTAAAGATGCAACTATACAGTCAAACAGCAAGAACACCTCTGACCAAATTACAACAGGAAGTCAGACACTCTTAAAGAGGAAGTTTTTACAAAATTACAACCTTATGAAATGTTGACACAAAAATTCACATAAACATGTCAAATGACACACCTTATAAATAACCACAGGAAGTCAGGTGTATCAAATTTGATACATAGTTGAGTTTAAGACCTCTTCATAGTAAAATGATAAATTGTCTTACATAATTTACTGCGATATAAATAATAATACATAACAGACATTTTTAAATGAATTAGATAAAAAAAGAAAAGCCTGATGTATGAAATTAAATACAGTGGTAACCCTATTTACGAGCATCCCTACTAACGAGTATTCCAGGTAACGAGTCGAGATCTTGGAATATTTTTGTTCCAGGTAACGTATAAAATTCCAAGTAACGAGTAGCCTAAGTTAGTTCAAGTATGCCAACCGCTAGGGGCGCTGCGGTCGTAGCATCCCCTAGATGCTAGCGTAGAAGAAGAGGTCAGTCATTACCTTTGACCTCTGTCCAGTGAAAGTGAAAGTGCTAGTGAAAGTGACACAAAGACAGCAAAAAATAGTGAACAAGAAAGTTAGATACATTTTACTTTTCATATAAACTCATAAGTAGGGTTACCACTGTATATGTATTTTGCCCCCTGGTGGATAATACATGCACTGCAGGCACCAGAGAATCCATGCAGATCTCTAAGCTTTAAATGACTTGAGTAATAATGTAAAGGATGCTCAATGTATAAGCTAAAAAAAGTTTTTTTGTATGTTTATGTTTGTCTAAAATGGTGAGAGCAATATGATACAAAATGATGCTAAATTCATCATATTTAAAATATATAACATATTTATTGAGTTCTTTACTTTCTGTTTTCTAAATTAATTAGCCAAATAAATGTGCCAGTTTCAAATAATTAGGGCTTTCTGGCAACCATATTCAGACTTTTAATAAACTACAAAATAGGCCTATAAGTAGCTTAGAGGGGAAATTTATATTTTTCACATAAAGAAGCTAAATTCAGTTTCCAAACGTCTTCTCTGATTGAGAACATCTGGGGTAAAATGCATAAATATCATTTCTAAATACTTTTGGTTCTGGAGAGTTCAGTATAATAGTCAAGAACGTGTTGTTGGTGTCTGTGAATGTTTGTGTAGTTTCTGTAGAACACAGATGTGTTTTTTTTATGAATTCCTTCTTGAACTGCCTTTCTGTTGTCTTTCAGTCTGAAGTTTGCATGAACGTACAGTAGCCTACAGAGCAGCTCAGTCTAATGGGATCTGACCAGTTGTGCAAAGACACATCAGAGGAACCTTCAAGAATCTCAGATCTCTCATATGAGGACCTATTTCTGGTGCGCCAGTGAAGCTATAAATACTCTTAGTACATTTTGTGCACAATCATGCGACTGTGATTGCAGATGCATCCCTGGCTATGGGATGGTGCATCATGCGCTGACCAAGGATGTCACTGTGCATGGGTCATAGACAGGCAGTGTGCTGGAGATTTTGCGTCAGTCTGTCTATCTCCCGCTCTCTCTCTCTCTCTCTCTCTCTCTCTCTCTCTCTCTCTCTCTCTCATAGCATCTGCATCTAGTGTGAGCTGAGCTATATTTGGAGATGTTAGTCAGTGATGACATGCTTTTCACATTTCTCCACAGGCGCTATGGAGAGCGGGAGTGAGGGAAGGAGGGGAGGGAAAAGGGACAGGGGATAGATAGAAGGAGGCCTGGAGAGGTGAACTCCACAGACTGGCATGTTGCTTGGCCTCCTCCATATGTAATCCACTTGGCCTGTTTTGTTCTAAGGTCTCTTTTGATCTCTGTAGAAACACTGTAAGATTGATTGTAATGACTTTGTCCATTTTACCTTCATAAAATGCACAAAAAAGTTCCAAAATCTGGACTTTACAGGCCATGTATCCATATTCCATTTCATTAAGGTTACTTGTAACCCACATTATAAATACGCAGTATGTGTACACATATGACCACGTCGGGGTGGCACGGTGGCTTGTTGGGTGGCACGGTGGCTTGTTGGTTAGCACGTTTGCCTCTCAGTGCTCATGTCTTGAGTTCAAGTCCCCATCTGCATGAATTTCCTCCAGGGTCTCTGGTTTCCTCCCACGGTCCAAAAACATGGAGGTCAGGTGAATTGGGTACTCTAAATTGCCCATGTGTGCACCCAGTAATGGATTGGCACCCTGTACTGGGCTTAGTTGGGATAGTATCCCTGCCCTGCGCCCAGTGAGGGGGTAGGTGGCTAACCGTGACCCTGATAGGGATTAAGTGGATGAGATAACAGATGGATGGATGGATTTGACCACCTCACATCTGAATTCAGTATTACTCCACCATAGACTGATTCATGTTTGCGATTATGATCAATAATAAATTGCTTTTTTTAATGTTGTGTTTGTTACCATTTATAAAAGCAATCGTTCACTAACGGTTATTAACAACAGGTAAGATATGCTGTGTGACCTTAAATGTGATCAAGTGTTGTGGTTTATTGCTTTTATACATCATCAAAATGTTATTCAGTGTATAACCAAAACCTTAGAGTTGCATCATAATCAGGATTTAGGCCGTCTATCCAGTCTTCTCTTGCAGTCCAGTATATCCAATCAGAACCTGATGGATGGATTGATGAAGGGGATAGATGTGAAGGGAGGAAAGAAGGAGGGGAAGAAAAGAGAGGCCCAAGGGGCCTCCTCCACCCATACATAATACCTGGTGACTGATGATTCATTAATTTGACAAGCAATCCTAAGCAAGGATGGATCGCACAAAGCCGTCACAGACCACATCTGTCCTCGAAGGCATACAGATGGAGAGCAGAAAGTACGGGATTGTCTTTGGGCATGTCTACATACATTTGAAAGCATCTTCAGATGTCTAGATATCCTCACTTTATTATACATGAACATAAGATCATTTGGGCCATTTTTGAGTGTACACACAATGTAAAAGCTGATATTTTCCACAAACATTCTCCAGATACTTTCATCTCATCTCAGTTCATGTAAAAATATTTTTTTACAGTTATTTCGGATGATTTCTTTTGGTGTAATCATAATACAATTTTCACACCATGTAAAGGACATCTGCTGAGCTCACATTATGCAGAGAACATAAAAATGAAATATTTGGGCTTTTTGGATGGTCAGTGTATGTCAATATATGAGGACATGTGCTAGCATTCAATATTCTGTTCTACTTTTTCAAGAATGCTTAAACTGGAAGAATGTACCACTCAACCTAAAGAAAATATATAAAACAACATTCATATAACAGTACAATTAAAATGACATGGTGTCGCACCCACTGTGCAGGTTTTCTCTGCTTGGGCTACTCTCTTCTAATTCACTAATGCAAGTCTTCAGCTGACATTGCCTTCAGCTGTGACTTGTTTATTCTGGTAAAGGATCTACCTCCTTTGTGTGACTTTACTTTGCTGGAAGGGGGCCCCTCTCTCCTGATTTGTTAGCACCATTCATCAGCTGTTATTGCCTGCAGCTGTGACTGGCTGATTTAAGAATTGTGCATTGTGAGCTCAGCATGGAGACATTGACTTTCCCTGCTGGTCAGTCTTTGCCAGTAACCACTGCTCCAAGGGCTTGCCCTGCCTATTTAAACAATCTCTAACACCAGTCTCTGACCTTTCCTTTGTGTTGTTCTCTGAGGCCAAAGACTTTCCTTTCTTTTCTCTCTTGTGTTGAGTGTGTTTAGGCCGTGAGTCTGTCAGCTGGGCTTCTCCTGGCTGGGTTCTGTCTTGCTGAGAATTTGATGAGGAAACTCCTTCCTTTTTGGCTTACTCAAGTAGTTTGCACATTTAGTGAGGCTCACCCTTGTGGCGTTACACCATGTGGAGGGTGAGATTTCTCTCCTGGTGTGTTTCACGAGATCCACTCGTAGTAGGGTTGCATCTATGAGAGGGCGGAGCTTCATTCCCCTGGTGCATTCAAGGTTTTTTGGGTTGCAGCATTTTTTTCTTACTAGTTTTATGTTTGACTATTTTGCCACCTCCTCTATCTGCATTTGAAGTCCACCTTGTAGTTATTTTTTCACTGTTTTTAATTGGGGTAACTATCCAGGGTGGAGTTTCTTTCTCTCCCTGTCCATCTGGATAACTGGCTGTCCTATTACATTAACATTTTAGAATAACATTGAATGAATTTTAATCAAGGCCATGTAATATTTGAAGTTACATTATTGACATCATTTGCTCCTAAAATTACTTTTAGAGATTCTTTACATAGAAATTTTCCCTGTTAGCGGGGAAACAGATGCAGCACCATTTGGCAGACTTTTACTGACCTGCTGCCGAATGCTATTAGCTTGCTGAATAGAATACCACTGCTTTAATGGGACAGAATGCAGGAGTGAGTGAGATGTTACTATATTTGAGTACCAGCCTTCCTTTGCCTGGCCTCTTCTTTTTCTCTCTGTCTTCCTCTTCTCTCTTTCTATCTGCATTCATTCTCCATTTACCATGCACACATATATGCAATCTCTGCATTCTCTGAAATTTTTATGACTGATCTCTTGACCTAATTGGCTGGATGCTCTTGGAGATGCCTTTGCTGTGAAGAACCATGCCCACAGCACTTGGGATTCTATCCAGTGGTTCTCATCTCAGGAATCCTGCTTCATGACCTGGTTTCAGGAGCTTGGCTGTGTTATGTGACATGTGAGCCTCTGAAACCATGGATTTGCTCTTTGCGGGCAGCTGTCATCTTTATGGTATGTTACAATGCAAAAAAAAAAGCCAAAGGGAGAATGTTGCTACATCCGTTCTTGGCAAGATGGTGCAAAAACACAAAGTTGTAACAAGCACCATAGAATTGTTATTGTTGCTCCCAGACAGCCTAGAAATGTTAAAAAATCATGCTGGCTAGTGGTTTGTATGAGGGGCTAATCTGAGAAGGTCTTCACCACCACAAAGGCATTCCCAAACAAGAGGGCGCTCGGAGGACAAAACAGTGAGCTGACAAGCTTCTTTTCACCCGACGTGTAATTAAAACAGAAACAAAAGAGAGATGGGAGGGGAGTGGGGCAGTAATAATGTCAGCACTGATGGAGACTGAAGCTGTGTTCATACTCATTCAATAAGGTCTACATGTATCCGGATATTCCTAAAAATCAAACCCAACAGCGTTTTCCGAAAATCTCGTTTTCCACATGTGAATGCTGAAGCAACCTAAAAACACTCTCAGGCCTCCCAGACAGCAGACAATTCCAAGACCAAATACGGCCCAATTAAGGCACTTGTAGGTCAATTACTGTACATCAAGAAGAGTATACTGTGTGCCAAACTGGTCCAGCAGAAGCAGTCACATTTAAGGTTGTCATGACATTTGACATTTGGGCCACATTTGGTCACCTACTTTGTCATAAGTTTGAAAACCATTTCTGTTTTGGGCCAAAATTGGCCCAACTTGCACCCAGCCAACTGTATCATTCCAGAGTTCTAGATTAATTCAGGTCAAATTGAAACTGTGTTCTAGTATCATCAGCATCATTTCACAGAGGTATGTTTGTTTCTCCACCCTGAAGAGGATTAAAGAGTTCTCCTTTTACTGACTGTAAACATCATTTTAGTGTGAATATGGGAACAATAACAAGCATGTCTGTTTACCTGTGGACTCGTACCAGCAGATGATACCATCATGGTAGGCTGTGGCGATGGGGCAGGAGTGTTCAGTCTCACTGGGAGGATAGCAAAGTGGACCTGGGCAAAGTATGGGCTTAGGAAAGTCCTCTGAGGGTCCTACAGCGTCTGCCCACTAAGCATCCTGCTGCATTAATCTTACTACTGCTTTGTCCTGGGACACCCCCCCATAAGGTCAATTAGACTCCCTAAGATAAATTACTTGCCATAACATTAGGATAAAAATAGCATGCAGACAGTGGGAGGGGCACAGGGACAGGTGTTTGAAGGTTCACCTACGTCGAGAATGACGGTTGGTTCTGGCTGGGGTCGCCTCTGTTGGAGTCCATGGGGACCACTCTACTAGAATTTGACATTGACTTTGGCTCAAACTGCTGATTAGGGCTCAGTTTTGAGTTTTTACATCCCAGACTGAAAAGACAGTGGGAAGCTGGTCCTGGACCATCAGTGATGAGCTGAACTCCATGTTTTATATCTTTGCCCTTTGACTGTTCTGAAACCAGACAAAACAAACAACAAGGAAAATGTGCACAAACCCTCCAGAATCTGATCAAATTTCATGGATATTGTAAAATTGTCATATGGACTCATAACAGAAACACATCATCAGCCGTAAACCTCGTCAAGGACGACTGAGGCCTCTCACTCCGCAATAAACAAACACACTTTAAAATGACGTAGGTGACTCATCCTGTATATTTTTACCAATCAGCAAAGTAACCTCCCAGTGTGGCCGGAGGTGACTCCCATACCTTGCCGTAATAACCGGCTGGTGGTCACAGGGATCACTGGATGTACCTTGCTCAGCAACCTTGTGAAGTCATTACCATAACAAGACAAGGCCACGGGGCCTGGAAGATGAATTTGAATGATTTTCCTCAGAAAATAAAGAACCTCATTATACAGTGTGGAGATAGCTGTTTATCACTATTTCCACAGTCTCACACACTGCACACACACTTCATATTAATAACGAAGCATTTTACTAAACATAGCAGCTTTATCACAACATTAAATCATCTGACTCTTTTTAAGAGCTAACAAGTACTGCAAATTTTCCTCCAGGGTCCTGTTAACTTCAACCCAGTAACAGAGGTCTAGGAACCACAGTTCAGGCCATTCCCTGCTCCATCGCACCTGATTTGACTCATGAATGGCTGGTTAATCAGCTACGTTGAATTGAGTGTTAGTAATTCTGCTTTAATGTCAAATCTAGATGTTTATTTTAGCCGAATATGTCAAGACTTGTGCAGACACTCTTAAACATGACCAATCAGAGAAGTTTGGAGTCCTGCCATCAAAGAATCACAAAACTTTCACAAAGGAACCATTTTTAAAAAGAGATAAAGAATCACTTTAATTAGGGTGACCAGATCCGAGATGACAAAAAAGAGGACACCTCAACAGGTTTCTTTTTTTTGTGCTGGAACATAAATTTTATTATTATTATTAATTATTAATAAATATTGACAAATTATGATTTATATTTTATTAATAATTACTAGTTAATATTAATAATATACTAATAATAACTATATTTATTATGAATAATAAAATAATACAATTAATATTAATCATTAATAAAATATTAATACATTATTACGTATTATTAAAAAGAATAAGCTGTTAAAAGCATGTAGCATAAAATTATCCCTCATTCCTTTTCAGTCAACTTCACTTCAGCTCATTATCACCAGTGTTACACTTACGTTTGGACTGTATGGTCAATAGATCTTATTTACACATAATTATCACATCTTGTAAATCTATCTCTTGCTCATGGGCATGTTCCTAGTGCTTTGAAAATGGCCTCAGTCACTCCTGTGCAGGAAACCAGGCCTTGATTGTACTGTTTTGGGGAATTTTCGACCGATCTCCAATTTGCCATTTATTTCTATGGTTCTGGAAAAGGTTGTTGCTTCACAACTGTTAAAACATCTGGACACAAACAACCTCTTAGAAATATTTCAGTCTGGTTTTCGCTGCCATCATAGTACTGAGACTGCACTCTTGCGTGTCCTTAATGATCTGCTTCTTTCTTCTGACTCTGGCTGTCCTTCTGTTCTCCTGTTATTGGATCGAACTGCTGCATTTGACACAGTCAAACACAGTGTACTCATCTCCCGTCTCTCCTCTCTTGGCCTTTCTGGGGTTGTTCTTTCCTGGTTTACTTCTGACTTGGCTGACAGAACTCAGTTTGTGTCCATTGGTAAACATAAATCTCATACTATCTCAGTTACACAGGGTGTTCCCCAAGGCTCTGTCCTTGGTCCCCCGTTATTTATTATTTGCATATTGCCCATTGGTAGCATTATTCATTCTTTTGGACTCTGTTTCCATTGTTACGCTGATGACATTCAGATCTACTTCAACCTCAAACTTAATGAGTCATTTCCTCCACCTGCACTGTTGTCCTGTTTATAAAAATTAACAGACTGGTTAAATAATAATTTTCTTAAACTCAATGCCAAAAAAACTGAATTCCTGATTGTTGGCTCTATGGCTGTAAAAAGTTCAATGTAAAAAAAAAAAAAGAAGTAAACTGCCTAGAGTGTTCTAAACTTGTTAAATGTTATGGGCAAGACAGTCTTTTGTTTCTAAAATTAACATTGTCAGCAAAATGTTTTCAATACAGCCCAGTGTATCAGATGTGAAACAAAAAAAAATATCATAAACAAAGTGACATGGCAAATATTTATTAAATTTTGTTTAAAGGCCTAATATACAAGTCAGTTCTGAAAAAAATAATTAGAATTTTCTGACAATTTTTTGATGGGTCAGGCTTTAAAGGGTTAAAGGTCAAATCTAAAAATCTTGTGAGATCCGTCAAATGAAGAAAAAAAAAAAAATGTAACTTGAAAAATGT
>BRDA01082641.1:4862-34445 GCA_036984385.1 Crenuchus spilurus | reverse complement strand
ATTGCTGGTGTGTGTGTGTGTGTGAGAGAGAGTGTGAGAGAGTGAGAGAGAGAGAGAGAGAGAGAGAGAGAGAGAGAGAGAGAGAGAGAGAGAAGGAAGAGAAATAAACAGTGGAGAGAAAACAAGATGAGAGCAGAGAAGAGAAGCTAGAGAGAGAGAAGAGGAGAGACAAGAAGCTAGAGGAAGAGGAGAGGAGAGACAAGAAGCTAGAGGAAGAGAAGAGAAGCTAGAGGAAGGGAAGAGAAGAGAAGCTAGAGGAAGGGAAGAGAAGAGAAGCTAGAGGAAGAGAAGAGAAGAGAAGCTAGAGGAAGAGAAGAGAAGAGAAGCTAGAGGAAGAGAAGAGAAGAGAAGCTAGAGGAAGAGAAGAGAAGAGAAGCTAGAGGAAGAGAAGAGAAGCTAGAGGAAGAGAAAAGAAGCTAGAGGAAGAGAAAAGAAGAGAAGCTAGAGGAAGAGAAAAGAAGAGAAGCTAGAGGAAGAGAAGAGTACCCTGCTCCAGTCATGGTCTCCATGTTGCTGATGGCCAGGCTGACCACCTCTTTAAGGTGCACTCTGCCTGTGGCCGTTGCACTCTTCTCATTGTCATAGTAACTGAGATACCCACCCTCCAGTGTACACCAGCGTCGAGTCATGTCTGAAACACACACACACACACACACACACACACACACACACACACACACACACACCATAATCATGACCATCATCATCATTTTGATTGTTTTCATCAGGCATTTGCCACGTTGCACTAGACATTACAACTACTGTGTATTTCTGTACAACTACACAGAAATAATATAGTTTTATTAAGTTATGAACAAAAGTATACACAAAGTATCCACCTCCAGATCTAACATATTACACACACTACAACTCCAAACAACAATCTCAGACATCTTGACTGATTATTTAATGTGTTTTCATTCACAACATCAGATCTGCACAAAGCAGTAGAGCAGCAAAAATCATGGCAGCCGCAAAATGATAGCATGCCACCAAATATGACTGTCCCTCAAAATGTGGATATTATGTCACCTTAATTTAGATATTTTAAACAATGTAGAATATTTGCACCTTTTTTTGAAAACATCATTTTAGTGAGTAAAGTATTGAAACGTGTCAAACAGGCATCTATTGTTGCCCATGTGTGTTCTGTTACACAATAAATAACTCAATGTCTGACTTTGGTTCACCTGTGAAGATTGCATTTGTCATTTAAATTATAAACATAGGCTACATTCACATTACCAGGCTGAAGTGACTCAAATCCGATCTTTTGCCTTAATGTGGATCAGATCAGATCTTTTCAGCACTGTGTGGACTTGTCAAATCCAATCCTTACAAATCAGATTTGGGTCTCCAATGCTCACGTCGCTGTAAAAACAGCAAAAGCATCTGTTGGCATTTATCCACCTTCATCACCTGATCATGTACAGTCCACCACCTGTTTACTGTAGTCCTGAGCAAAACACCATCACACATCAGCTAACAAAACTTTTTTAACTTTAACTTTTTTTTTTTTTTTTTTTTTTTTTTACGTTTTACTCAAATCTGTCTTTTCACAAATAAAGGGTTGCCAGTTCCCCCATCCTACCAATTTTGTAACAGAAAGTCACACTACATAAACGGAAACTAGCCCAAAATCTAAAGTGACACATACATTTCAATCAGCTTTAAAACATAAATCTTCTTCTCAGTCAATTTCTTCTTTAATTGAATGCAAAACCCTGCAAACTGATAACTCGGTAGTTTCACCACTGACTGTATTTTTGCAAACCAGCATACATGTGACGCTTTTTGTTGTTGGTAATAAAGACGTCATTTTTCATGATAAGTTTTCCCTCGATGACAATAAGCTGTGTGCTCGTCTGTTTACGTGAAAAGAAGAAGGAGGGAGCCTCGCTGTGTGTGTGTGTGTGTGTGTGTGTATGTGTGTCAGCCGGAGTGCTAGCTAGTATTAGCATATTAGCTTGGTTTTCTAGCCTGTTATTTTGAAGTTATTTTGAAGACTGTAAACGACTTTCTCGTCCATCCTTTCAAAGCGACCAGCTGGACGCTGCAATATTATGTTCCAGCAGTAAACATTTTAATAAACAGTAACATTTCATGTATTTAGTCTGATGTTTTTAGTAAGATGTTGTTTAAATCTATGACAAATTTTATATCATGATAATTATCGAGATTGATCAATATAGAAAAATTTATTGTGATAAAATGTTTGGCCAAATATCCCAGCTTTAATATAGTGTTCGAACTAGAACTCAATGTTTTGGCATTAAAGTTTCACATTAGGTAATTTTTCTGGCATTAAAGTTATTTTAGTTAAAAATTAATCCCTCATCATAAAATGAACATAAATATTCAACGCCTCACAGAATAACCCAAACACAAGTAGTTTACTGTTTATAACTGTTTAAAAAGCAGCCCCTAATCTGATTCTGATTGGGTCAGCAAGTACATGCATGCAAACATTTTGCTCCCAGTGACATTTGCTCCCAAAGACTGCATATAAATTAATGTCTTATACATTTCATTTATATATTCATATACATTCCTGTATTCCATTAGTATTTTAACCTTTGCTCGAAAAGGTCATTCTTTAGCATAGCTAGCAAACAGGTGCTAAGTTGGAATAGTTATAATAGCCTTAACCAATGGCTGGTCAGCCCCAAATTGCTAATGTTGGCTTACGAAGATAAGCAAAAATGGCTGGCACTGGTCGCTAGAAACATTCAAGGTGAGATTGGATAGAAAAAAATATATTATAGGTAAAATGAAGGTGTTAATAACACATTTCCCTTGCTAGTCTGGCCTGTTGTGGTTGTACTGATTGAGAAATAAAATGCAGTGCAAACCATCAGTCGATATAAGTAAACAGTAATAGAGTTCGTCATTAGCCTTTGCAGTTATAGAGGTGCAGATACTATAGAGAGACAACGAGTGAGAAATAAATGGAAAATGATGGAGAGATGACCGAGAGACACACAAACAAAGACAGACAGGCAGAAAGTGAAGGGCACTACAAGTGATATTTACAACTTTTAGTGAAGCAAAAGAACAAAAGCATTCATCAACGGCAGAGCTGCTGTCACAAATTAACAGGTGCAGGAAATGAGTGTGACAAAAAAAAAAAGATCCCACTGATGGCATTTGGAAAGTGCCATACCTGTCGCAATTAAAGGCAGGAAAACACACACACACACACATCCACGCTCTTTTGAACAAACTAAAACACATAGACTCTCATTTGTTTCGCATATACACACTCGCACACACCACAGAAGGGACAGATGGTATTTACTATCAACAAGCGCTTCATGTGCCTGTCTCTCTGTATCGCTCTGCGTTGTAGTTCAATCATCTGCTGGTATTTATTTCATCATCACCTCTTAGCTCCTATCTGTCTGCATCTCTCTCGCCCAAAATGGCACTAAAAATCAATCCAAAGCAAAACAATGACGGCTTTCTCCACAGAATCTCAATTTCTGTTGGTTGTGGTACAGGCTAGAGATACAGAATGTGTTTAAAAAAATAAATAAATAAATAAAAAAGGAATACCCCACTGATAAAGACCAAGCATGGGGAGCGGTAGAAGGTCAGGTTATTGTTCTTTATTATTTTCTCACTGCACTGGGTGTGGGCTGAGTACAGATAGAGTTGCCTCATACTAGCCAGAAGCCAACAAAACAGACACATATCTATACACATCTACTCAGAAATGTGAATTACATCAGTTATGATGTAAAAAATATGGCTAAAGACCAAGCCTGGAGTGGTTCACACACAACACACTGCCTCCAGCAACTAGAGGAAATGTTACCATGTTTTATTTGAAGGAATTTCTTAAATGTACCTCTTAATGCCAGGCATACTACATGCAAGTATACACTGACTTGACATCTTCACACTGTCAGTCTTACATAATACACACACAAACCAGCACTTATATGCAAAATGTGCTGGTTAGGTTACTTTGGCAGTAACTGTGAGTAACTGGTTTACTGATTAAATAATAGTGCTAAAGTTTAAAAGTAGATGAGTCATTGCAATGTGTTAATAGCACAGACTGCAGAATGACAACACGTTAGTGGTCTATTAAGAAGCACTGCTGTCAGCCATGCTCTATAGATGCAGATTAGCATCTGTCGATTAACCCATTAAAGGGCAGGCTTATTACTCAGTTCTTAAGTTTAATAAGTGCATTATATTTCACACCATAGACAATGTACTTCATATGGAAGTATTTTTACAATCAAAGACTAACGTAAAAGGCAATAACAAATTATCTCTGATGTCTCCTTAGATACTGCATCATATGGCTGCTTGCACTGTAAACAAATACAAATTGCAATTGTAATATTGCTCACTTTGGTTTTTACACCAACAGTCGTATATTTTATATTCATTGCATATTAAGTGAGATTTCAGCCTTATTTTTGTGTTAATGTTGATCAGTAGGACTTATAGTATGGAGGTCTGCGCGGGACTCATTTTTTTAGTCCCGCTCCCGCATGTTTTCGTCCCGCTCCCACGATAAAATCATCATATTTGGTCCCGCTCTCGCCCGCCACAAACATGTCTGCCTGCTCCCGCCCGCAGTCCTCACGGGGGGGCATTTCGTTCAGCGCGCGCGACTTGAGTTTAGTTTGTCCTCCAGTGTGTGTGGGGTGGGCAAGCAGTCTCGTTCAGAGAGACAGAAGGAGGGGAGCAGATGTTGCTGGATCGGTTCTGGATTGGATGCAAGTTCCATAGATATTGAGAAAAGACCTGGAGTTATTGCTCCGTAGCCCCACCCTAGTACTGCCCCTGATCTTCACATCAATCTGATTAAGTATACAGAGATTAAAACAGAAAAGGTAACTTGGCAAATCCAGTATAATACAGAACAGTCTTATTTTTCCTTACTAGATAATGCTTTGCTTAAGAACAAGATACATATATAACATGCTCTGAGCTGCTGATGAGATCAGTGTTACTGCACATCTCACAGACGGTAAGTTACTCACATAAACAAATTAATCACATCTACCAACACAGGATTTAATCACATCTACCAACACAGGATGATGACTACATTAATAAAACACTAAGCCAGCACAACACAACTGCATAAAATAACCGATATGAACAATTTACAACTTTTTCAACCGTGTAGATCCCGCAAGTGCTTCTGGGTGATGACGTCACCCTCGACATGGCCTATCAAATCTAATTTTTAAAATCATGGCCTAATGAATAATTATTAGGGCAGAGAGAGCCCGTGTGCGTCTGTGTGTGTGTGTGTGTGTGTGTGTGTGAAAAAGAGAGAGAGAGAGAGAGAGAGAGAGAGAGAGAGAGAGAGAGCGCACGCGTTTGTGTTTGTGTGTGTGAGAGAGAGAGAGAGAGAGAGAGTGTTTGTGTGTGTGTGTGTGTGTGTGTGTGTGAGAGAGAGAGAGAGAGAGAGAGTGTTTGTGTGTGTGTGTGTGTGTGTGTGTGTGTGTGAGAAAGAGAGAGAGACTGAATGTCTGTTCACGTGACGCTCTGCCAGTATTTTGACTGTCTTACTGACTGATTAGCTGCATGATTCTCATCATTTTTCGACATGTACATCTCGTCCCGCTCCCGCGACGACTGTCTGACTGACCGACCGCTCCCGCAAGAGACGATTAATTGTGGTCCCGCGCCGCAAGATATTGTAACGGGTCCCGCGGGAGTCCCGTGGTAATGCAGGCCTCTAACTTATAGCTCATACATTGGCTGACCAATCAAGTACAGTATTATCATGGTCAGCAAATCATCTGGTAGTGGGCGGATGCCAAGTCCAGCTCAAAAGGAAATCAGCATCTCCACAACACCTGCCAGCAGGCACACTAAGGCGCTGATACTTGCCATCAACAGACAGGCCTGAGAGAGCAAAATTGGCCATTCTCTTTCTGGGTGGGTAGATGGCGCTCTCTCTCTCTCCCATCACTACTAAGTAAAGTTGGCTGGCTCGGGCTTCTTCCAGGCAATCTATCAGAACTGGGGATTCTGCGAGTGCGCTGGCTGCCTGGCGGTGATGTATCAGCGGCAGTTCAAAAAGAGGTGGAGCTTAACTTCACATGCATCTGAGGAGGCTGCGTTAGTCTGCACCATCCTAGAGTCAGAAACATTACAAGTGATAGGGAGAGTCAACGAATGGGTGGGTCAATTGGCTACTAACCATTGGGGAGAAAATTGGGTTAAAAAAAAGAAAAAGATTCTTCAGGTATCACGATGTCAGATTTCTGATTTTCACTAGGGTGACCAGATCAAAGATGACAAAAAAAAGGACACCTCAGAGGGTTGTTTTTTTTTTGGTGCTTGAACATAAACTGTATTATTATTAATCATTAATAAATTTTGACAAATTATTATTTATATTTTATTAATAATTACTAGTTACTATTAATAATATACTAATAATAACTTACATTTATTATTATTAATAAAATTATAAAATTAATATTAGTCATTAACAAAATATTAATACATTACTACATATTATTAAAAATAATAAACTGTTAAAAGCACATAGCATAAAATTAATCACCCAATCCTTTTCAGTCAACTTCACTTCAGCTCATTATCACCAATGTTACACATATGTTTGGACTGTATGGTCAATAGATCTCATAATTATACATCATTTTTGAGCAAAAATAAGCAGAAATTATGAATTATTTTGATAATAGTTCAACTTAGACTAGAAGCATGTAAATAGATGGCTTATCACAGACTGGTAGACACAGATTAAAATGTTAATGTTTATGAATTGTGTTATTAAACCTCTGATAGTAAAATACGTCTAGCTGACGTGACACAGACAGAACAAACGCTCAACATGTAAACAACTTACAGGTGAAAACAGACGCTGTTTGAGGGAGGGACAGCGGCGACGGCCAATCACACATTAGCAAGAAACGGCAGAACCAATCGGTGATCTTTTGGGCGGCCTCAAGGGAAACCGGCTTGGATTTCTGCTGGGTCCTAATGCTCGCCCAAGTACATTTAATATAGCATAACATCTCACTCAAGCGAACAGAATAGTGGGAAGGGGAGACTAGTTTGGGAAACGAAACGTTTCTCGTGTAAAACAAAATCCCGGACGTTTATGAAATTCCGCCCGGACATGTTTTTTAAGTCTCAAAAAGAGGACATGTCCAGGTAACAGAGGACGTCTGGTCACCCTAACTAGCACTCCCAACAAAGTTGTGCAAAACATTAACTACATCCTAGACTCATTCTTCTAATAAGCTTAAGATGTATTACAGTTATGTAGTTATGGGAGTGCAGAAGGGAACTGTGAGTGTATAAGATGTATAAGAACAGGTTAAACATATAGCTAAGCCATGCTAAGAAACAACCAAAATATTTCATAAGAAATCTATTATTATCTTCACTGAGTCATCTTTGCAGTGTATTCTCGTGTCTGCAGACCAGCTAAGGTGGAAACTTTTTCATGCTCTCTTGAAAACGACATCACAAACCCTAACAGACTGACGAAAATGCTAAATGTTTATTCGGCTGCGACTGCAAATAGAAGAGGGGAAGGGGCATATGAGTGCTTAGTCATTCAAGCATGTGCTTAAAATACATTTGATTCAATATTTATACAGACAGAGCTCACAGAGACCTTCTGTTGCTGGAGGATAAATCACATGGAGCATGACATCAACACAAGTGAATTGGACTCCATTCAGAAAACGCTCAGGCTCAAAAGCACAAAGCTAGCAGCAGCAGCAGTCAATGAGAACATGTCTCGCTTTGTGTTGCCCTTTTGACTTCTGTGTGTGTGACTGAGTGCACATGTGCATGTGTGTGGATGCACTGCACCCACACATGCTTGAACAATGCTACATGATTTATAAAGGGGCAGATGTGGCTGTTTTCAGCTGCTCCCCAAAAGAGCAATAGAACTGCACACAAGGGGCAGGAGGGTTCAGAGCAGGGTTGCAGCAAAGGACTAACACACACACACACACACACACACACACACCTTAGCTCATGCATTCAAAGTGCTTTGTGAAAGTTAGCAATATTTTCTACATATTAATCCATTCTAATGCATATTTTATTGTGAACTGATGCACTAATATTATGCTCTGATTTTCCAAAAAGGTCATCCTCATAAATATAATTTGTAATCCATAAAAGGGAGTTACTTTCTCAATGCTTTCTTTGAGCATATTCTGCAGGATTTAATAATTCAATTATTAATTTAAATTATTCATTATTATACAAGCTGAAATACTTTGGTAACACTTTATAATAACTTTCATTAATAAGCCATTAACTAATGATTAATAACGGTGAACAAATCATTCGTTCATAAGAATTTGAACATGAACAAATATTTATAAATGACAGTTCATGTAGTTACTAATGATTGTATTCATTTGTGCAAATGTTAACAAATCATTAATAAATCATTAGTTAATTATTAGTAAATCATTAGTTAATAATTTGTTAATGAAAATCTCATGAACTAATGATTTGTTCACAGTTATTAATCATTAGTTAATGAGCTATTAATGAAAGTTATTATAAAGTGTTACCGATACTTTTGTTTTCACTGTTGCGTATACTCCAGTACAGCAGGTGGCGCTGTGGTTTTATGATAATTTCCATGATTACTGTAAAATGATTCTATCACAGTCCTAGCTAAGGCAAGGTGCAACTTGGAAGTGTATAAAAAAAGGAAGAAGGATAAATGTTGTAGCCACTCTGTCTTTACAAAGAAAAAGATGCAGATGGTACATGAGATCTTTAAATAGATCAAAGGTTGATGACAACAAGGCTGTTTCATGCTACATCTCCTTTTGTAACAACTAATCACATGTAACACATGCCCAGCTGCAAGCTAAGGCTACGGGCAATATCTGCATTTGTTCATTTCCTCCGCAAATGGTTCATATATTTAATTTTTTTTTCACTAAAGCCAGGTGTATGTCAGCTCCAAAAGAAGTATGTTAAGGCATTTACTGAGATTAGTGTCTAGTGTTACATACAAAAATTTAAATATTGTGAAAAAGCTTGTTGCTGTTCATAAAACAATTGACATAAGGTAAAATGTCATTTTCTATTCATGCACTAGCAAAGAGGTTAGATATCTGATACTGAACACAAACCTCACAGGGCCAGATTAAAAAGTGTACAAAAGTGGTTCTCAGTACTGATGCTGTAGTACCTTTACCTGCACACTGCAGTTCTCCCTTGTTAATTACGTCCGTAGTTGGATCAGCTGGGCTGTGAGCAGAGGATTCTATGAAATGGGCAGGGCAGGTGTTATTCCAGGGCCAGGATTAGGGAACCAGTGACCCAGATTATCAGGCTTGGGTCAAGCTTCTAACAGCTTGCTAATTAGTGTTATTTTTTATTATGTAAACATAATACATAGAACATGTTTCTAATTCTCACTGTCTATATAGTTAATGGAGCTCAGTTTGTGCTGTTTTAACAGCTTGAGTTTGAGTGAAACCTGTAGTGTTTAGCAGTAATCAGTAGCAGTCATCATGGATGATGGGAATGTTGTTTTGCGTTGGGGGGAAAGATCAGAACAGTTCTTTCTGGCTAGCTTGATGAGTTGCAGCAGTAGCCAGCAATCATAGCACCTGTCCAACACAACATGCAATACACTGAAGCAAAGCAGGTTAGGGTCTGGTTAGAACTTGGATGAGAGACCACCAATGAAAGACTGGGAAGCTACTGGAAGTGATGTTGGTAGGGACAACTGGAGGTGCTGCTATTGTGATCTCCGTGGGTCCCAGTGCTCTAGTGCAGTGACAGTGACACTGAAGTACATATATGGTGGCATCTTTCAAATGAGCTGTCCCAATTCTCTGAGCCAAGAAACAAATCCCTGCACATTTCTAAAAGATAAGTGATGTTACCCCAATGTCCTGGCAAAATTTCCCACTCCTAGTCATCTCCATCTTCAAAAGCTGGCTTAGACTCTCATCACCTCTGCCTTTTAGCTAATGTGTGGTGAGGATTCTGGCACATACTGAATACATCATTCAGGTGCATGCTGCACATTAATGGAGGCTGAGATGATTCTCTAATGTCTGTCCCAAATGTCAAAGCACTTTGAGTGTCTAGAAAAGTGTTACAGAAGTGCAGAGGGGAGAACAGTTGATCAGAGGAAGGTGGATGCTGTTTTTGGCAAGTGTAAAGTCCAAGTCCACAAAAATATACTAGTAATAAATCTGCTGAATTTGTATGTTCTGGTAAACAAGTCCCCTATTCTGGCATGACTGGGCCACTCTCAAGTTTGGGGGTACTCTCTTTTCACAGGCACCAGGTTCATGCAAACCAATGGTTATAGGAAAACTATTGAGGTTCAAAACATCTCAATCTGCCACAATTTCAGATTAAAGTCAATCACCACATATATCAGAGAATCCATCCATCCATCCATTATCACACCCGCTTAATCCTTATCAGGGTCGCAGGACAGGGCATTACACTATTCAACTAAGCCCAGGACAGGTCACCAATCCACCGCTGGGTGCAAGCACAGTCACATACATGCACGTACATACACATACACACAGACAGGCACATTTTAGAGTATCCAAGCCATCTGTCTTCCATGTTTTTGGACTGTGGGAGGAAACCGGAGACCCCAGAGGAAACCCATGCAGACACGGGGAGAACATGGAAACTCCGCTCAGATGGGGACTCGAAAATAGAAAATGGTTCTATTTATCAACAAAATGGGCTCTTCTATTATTACAAGCTTGACAACAAAACAACAGCAGAACTTTTTTTGTGCAATACAGAACCATCTACAACACATTCTTCACCAATCTGAAGAACCCTTTCACCATGCAAATAACCCGTAATCATGCAACGGGTTCTGAGTGTTCACATTTCCATATAGGACCATTTTCCTTCAATATATACTATAGTGTATTAAGTATAAATTAACCCTTTGGAATTGGCTCTACCACTGGTGGCATATTAACAAAATTCTGCATAAACACTTTCATAACTCTGCAAGATTTTTATCCTAGAAACAAAACTCAACACCCCAGAAACCTTAAAGGGTCTACTTTTAAAATATATATAATATCAAAATATATTTTTAGATCCTTGTGAGAGGAGCTTAAATAAGCAGAGACACATCTGTGAGAGCGACTCAGACAGCTGTGCATATTTTCCTACCAAAAGACACAATCCGTCATTCATATGATAATGATATGGTAATTCTGGACATTCCATTGGTGGGTTTCCGTGGCCTGAAATCTGTGGAATGTTGATTCAACAAAGACCTCTCACCTAAAGTGAACCTGAACAAGACTACTGACCTCACATTCATATTCATATTCAATGTAAGGTTAGTGAGGAAAACACAGTGTCACCTCACATTAGTTAAGCTTTAGAAATAAAACCTAAAAATTGTAATGATCAGTGTGTAACCAACACCTCTGTTTATTCAGTTCAGAGCTCAAAAGTCTTGGCTAGAAATGTTTAGAGTGTGTTTTTTTCACAATACATCAGCACATCTGAAAATAGGCTTTTGGAAAGTCTTACTGTTCTGACACTGTTGTTGCTGAGTTTGTGCTGAACAAAAGCCTGTGTAACACTTTGGGGGAAAATAATTTTAGATGGGTGTAATTTGGAAAAAGGTCAAGCCACGTCAGACTACATCAGAGTGTCTGAAATACCCTCAGACTGCAAAGGGTTAAGTATAATTAGTAGACAGTATAAATTCAAGCATAGTGCTTAGCTAGATGGCTGTGAAATGGCTGTTGAGGAAAGTTTTAGTGAAATGCTAACAAGCAGCAGCAGCAGCTTCACCTCAGTGGGCTCCTAGACATCAGACAGGCTGACGAATCTAAAAGAGAAATCCAAGTGTAAGTAAAGAGTGAAGGGGAGCGGGAGGCATGATTGGATGAGAGGGGGGGAAAAATCACAGGCAATAGAGCTGCTAGAACTCTGACCTTGTAAAGTACCAGAGAACAGAACACATCTACTGGGAACAAAGGCAGAGAGAGAGAGGCGCTCAGCAGGAAAAGATAAACTAATCAGAAATTAGAGGTTTCAGTTCCACACCTGTCACTCAACTCAGACAGTGTGTGTCGACGTGCCTGCTCACCTCCGAGCGTACGTGTGTGTGTCTCTTTCCTTCTCCTTGACAGCGAGATAAAGGAGACGAGGCTTATTCTCACGCAGAACCAAAATGCTCAAACCAAATACTGAGGCTGCTAAACGAAGCTGAAAGAAGATAACAGTCCACATGCCTTTTAGCTCAGGGTTCAGCATCAAATTGACACAAGGTGAACATTTTTAACCAGTGAGCAACCTCACGCCTTTTATTTCCCTCCTCACAAAAGCCAGTGAGGTGAATATTCTTCGATATTACTGGCTGCATCCTAAACCGATTCATTCTTTTTATCCATTTCACACCACATATGGCCACAAACAACATAATGAAGTCAAATGGATGAGTTTATGGAAGCAGCTGGAATTCCTCTATGCAAAACCAGCCATCCATGCTTTTATTAAAATCCTCCGGAAGTACTTATGAATTATTAAGACCAGGTTTTATCCACTGAGCTTCAAACCATTAGCGAAAAAGGCTTGGGATGAAAAGAGGCAAAAAAAAGCCCTTCCTTTCTCTTGTAACACAAGGCAACGTGGTTTAAGGAGCCGAAATGCGAAATGCATTGTTTAAGTAGCAGCAGCGAAATATTCAGCGAAAGCACTACACTTAAGCTGCCATTACCGCTGCCAAACTCTCCTAGGCCTTTTTTATAATAGATGAAATAACATGCTATTTATCGGTCACAGCTTTTACAGAACCACTGTACAGGTTATAATCTCACCCACTTAAAGAGGCCAAAATGAATAAGAGGAAGATAAATAAAAAGACAGAGGAGCTCAGCGCAACACTGTTTTCATGCACTGGCTCGTCACGGCCTCATTTATAGAATGTTGTACATGACACTGCTCGGAGACGTATACAACGCTTTCTCTCTGTTTGGATACATGATGCAAGACTGGGTTGAACAGAAGATGCTGAACCGTTTGTTGCAAAGCAAAAGCAAGTTTTATACATTCAAATGTTCTCTGCTCCTTGACAACACTTTGCTGCTAACAATATAAGCCTTCAAAGAAACGGCTCTTGAAAGTTTGATGTGGGATGTACACTTGTATTAAGAATATTTCTCTTATGACTAAATAGGCTTGGACTATTTCATAACATGGAGACTAACATTATATACAAACATGTCCTAAACTTATTTTATATATTGGCAATCTTCTTATCTCCAAAATAGAAACTTTATAGGACAAGAAAAAAAAAACATTTGTAAAGATAAATTTTTGGCAGCATCATATGTAACTAACCATACGCAATGACAATTTGGCGCATATGTATGTTATATTAATTGCAACAATATACAATATATTAATTTTTATAAAATTTACTCCTAACCCAATATAAAGCTTTGATTTTCCTCTAGTTTTCAAACAAATGGCAATCATTTAGCATAAAAACACAGACACACATTGTAGACTAGGTAGGTTGTTGTAACCACAGAAATTCCCACTGGGAGACAAACGGAGGGATGGAGAGAAAGAGACCCCCTCTAGAGGACTGGGGACTCCAGCTGCTCCTACTAGCCCAGCATGAGTACTGGTAGCTGGGCATGAGGGTCCTTCCTTCGCCCGCATCCCCAGGGAGGACTCCTAAAGTAGGCTCCCCCCTCTCTAATTACCAGCAGGCCCAGAGGCTCACTCCAGATGTTGGAGAGCAGCCCAGTAGGAGATACATGAAGAATAAGTGGAAGAAAATACAGATTAAAAGTTTTTAAAAGTCTCTAAAGAGTAGCATCTTCATGGGGATGTTTTATGAGGGAGGGAAGGTGTGTACAGGGGAATGTGTTTGTGATAAAGTGAATGTAACTGTTTTAAAGTTAATATTGGTGTGAAGAATGTTAAAGCTATGTAACTGAGGTTCTGATAGGCTGCTGCTTTATTTCATGCACTGAAAGTGATTCATCAATTACGCTCAAATCTCTACTTGTTTCTATGGTGCACAAACGTACAATGAATCAGCCACAGAGTGGATTGTACATTATTTTTTCTTGCAAATACATTAGTCTGGATAAAAATATGAAAATCAGCGACGTGCAATTGGTGTTAAACTGTCTTTTTATGAATTTTCCAGGTTTTTTGTTTTCTATAAGCACTAATAATATACAACATTCTCATAAAAGTGCATACTAGTGCATCTCCAAAAATTAGAATACTATGAAAAAGTTCATTTGTGCTCATATTTTTTTCAATTATAGTCATTACATTTTTTTTTTTTTTTTTTTTTGCTTTTAGTGTTGTTTATTATGACATATATATGAATATTTCATCTGAAATGTGAGTAAATTACTTTTCAAATAGTATCAACATTAAAACAAAAAAGCTTGAAATGTCACTTTTTGGTGTAACAAATATACATATGAAAGTTAAACTTTTGAATTAAATTATGAACTCTAATGAACTTTTTCATGATATTCAGATTTTTGGAGATGCACTATTAATGTCATTATGATACTGCACACCTCGAGGATATGAGGGACAGCATGAATAGATTCATTTTTGTGCCTATTGTTAATGTCCTATAGACGAGTGTGCCCCATAACTAGTGCATAACAGTTTCAAGATGATTTGGTCTGAATGGACTCACCATCTCTTCCTTTTCTATCCAGTGTGTTCTTAGGCGTATTGACTGAACAATAGAGAAATCCGTCCATGAAAGTGGAAGCATCCACTGGAAAACTACTGTCCCCCACCATCTCCAGCTTTGCAAATTCTGACAGAGAGAGAGAGACAGAGATAGAGAATAAGAAAGCACTGATTAGGAATAATCCAATAAAGTTTGAGGAGCTGGAGTTCTGTTTGTGCAGTGTACAGCACAATCCCATTATCAACGAGCCGTTTCTGAGCCACTTCATTATTCCCCCATCTCTGTTTAGAGCACATTGGTTTAAAAAAAAAACTACAAAGTCAACTCGAGCAAGGCTGTTTGGTCAGAAGTTTCCAGATAACTAGAACGTCCTCCAGGTGTTCAGACTCTTATTCCTACCTTCTCATTTACACACGTCTAATGTACAGTACATATTTATTCACAAGGTTACTCAGCAAGGACGCTTTGCAAAAAAAAATAAAAAATCGGACACCTGAAAGGGTGGAAATGAGAAACTTCCCCCACCTCTCTCGTCTTTACCCCAACGTCTCCACCCGCCCCACTCATCCTTCACTTTTAACATCTTTTCAGCGTTCAACCTTATCGGTTTCAGATTCAATTAGCCGCTATGCACAGGTTCAATTTTCTTCAGGAGGGCCGGCAATACCTGCGAGATTTTATCAAGCACCTCCAGCCCCCTTTCATGGCACAAGTTCAAATAACTTTAATTGAAAAACCTTTTTAATTGAAGGATCTCTCCATCCTTCCATCTCTCCCCTCCAGCCCATCTCTCTTCTTTAAAAAGAGAGGGATTAGAAACTATAATGAGGTACAAAGACTAGAACTCTAACTTGGAGGTCTCGGTACTCACTTTTGCATGCATATTAAGTATTTTAAAACCATATTACAGTTCATGATTATTTTTCAGCTACAAATAAAGACAGAAGACAATAGTGCAGTGAAATGATATCATTTACACTTGGAACAGGAAATTGGGGCATAGACAAGCACTGTAGTCTGGTGTTTCATACACTGCATCACAGAAAGTCACAGAGAGTTATATTTAAGATTAAGTCAGTGTATAAAAGCAATCTTTGCTACAACAAAACAAGTGTTTTAACTCATATGTAGCAAAGGGAGCTCTCTTAATGGCATGAACATTAACCTCACTGACCATAAAGGTGCACTTTGTGGTTCTACAATTAGTCCATCTGTTCCTCTCTATACTTTGTTAGCCTATTTCACCCTGTTCTTCAATGAACAGGACCCCCACAGAGCAGGTAGCTCTTTCTCAGCACCGCAGTGACACTGTTGTGGTGGTGGCGTGTTGAGTGGATGACATAGCAGAGCTGCCGGTCTTTTAAAACACTATGCTGACTCACTGTCCACTCTGGTGGGCACACAAAGCTTGGTGGTCCACCCTGTAGATGTAGTCAGAGTCAGTAGCTCAGTGGATTCTGCACAGTGTGTTGGACATCCTCTAATGTGACAATGGCGGTCAGAGAATGGCCACTAGACACTGCTGGCTGGATATTTTTGGTTGGTGGGCTATTCTCAGCCAATCAATAACAATGAAGTTCAGAAATCTGCAGCAGTTTCTGTTCCACTCGCCCCAGCGTAACACACACTAACACACCACCACCACTTCAGTGTCACTGCCGTGCTGAGAGTAATCAATGAGATATCCCTTGTTTCTCCTAACAACAATTCAGAGCAAAATAGACTTGTCTAGGCATGGTCACATGTGTATGTGTGTCCCACCACCTGTTAGTAACAACATCAGCCTGTTAGTCAAGTGAGGTCCACACACATCTACACAATTCAGCTAATGAGGCCGCAGCTCCATATGGACACAAAGGTGGTCCCTGTGTCACCCCAGTGCTGTTCCACTGTTAGGGAGGTTATCACAATGTTGACAGAGCTGTGGAAAACATTTGGGGCTGTGCTTGGTGAGGGTGGACTAATTGGGCTAGCTGGCACACTTCCTGAAGAGGCCTCAAATGAGCAGCGCAGGAACAGCTCAATCCAATCAAGTTCACGTGCACACACGCACACTAATTAGAGACACTTTCGGAGAAAATGATCTCTCGAGAAGAGGGTGGAGGGTTTGGCGCGGGGGGTTGTCCGTCTTCTGACAAAAGCCAGTCACTATGACAACCAGGTGACCCAAAACAGTAATTAGGACTATTAGTGGTAAAAGAAATGGCCAATCAGTGCAGACAGTGTGAATAAATTACCCAAAACAAGGTTCCAGAGAAACCTGGACTTACTCCTCAACTTAGTCCTTTAGAACATTAATCATTATGTCCTGGCAAAATAAAGTAATTGTACAGATGTAGGGGTAGAGTTTAAGGTATAAAGTCAACATGGGAGTAAGTAAAAGAGGCTTAAGAGCAAAATATGCTGACAAAGCCCTAGTGCATTACTGTATGTAGCAGGTAGAGGGGGGAAAGCTTGGGAATACTGCATTATGGCAATATGTATTAGGGAAAAAAAGTCATCCACACTCCTTGAACAAATTGAGGTTACACACTTTTCTCACTATAGGCACTACGGCAATGTCCAGGGCAGAGCAGAGTCACTGTAAACTGCAGTCCCACAGCAAAAATGCTTTGCTCCAGAAAACTCAGGAAAGTAGGGAAATATCCAACTTCTAGTCATGGAAAAGAAAAGCAATGAAACACCACTTGCTATCAGTAGTAATCAGCTAGTGCGGGTTTGACTAAATAAAGATTCAACATTTTTCTTTTCAAAACCATTGTTGAAAGCATTTTGAAAGTCTGTTGGTTTCAACAGCTGAAAGGTCCGACGACAAGGGGATAAAATAATGTAGGCTTTGGCATGATTTCCAAAAAAGTGCCGTCATAAACAGTCACAAAAACATCATACAGCTGTTCTACACAAGGCTTGTATTAAAAATATTCTAAAACATTTGTCTGCCTCCAAGTGACTCAGCAGGTTAAGATGCTGACACTATGACCAGAGGATCGCGAGTTCGAATCCCGGTCATGCTATTTGCCATCAACAGCCTGGACTCAACAGAGCAAAAATTGGCAGTGCTCTCTCTGGGCGGGTAGGTGGCGCTCTCTCTCTTCCTATTACTTTCACATTGCAATGTCCACTGGCTCAGGCGTCTACTGATTGGTCCATTCAGAGCTGGGAATCCTGCACTTTCCTCCGAGCATGTTGGCTCCCCAGTGACGGTGTATCAGCAGTAGTTTGAAAAGAAGCGGTGGCTGCATCACACGCAATGGAGGAGGCTTGTGCTTGTCCTCACCCTCCTAGACTCAGGGACATTGCAAAAGTGATGGGGAGAGCCCTAACAGAGGGGATGGGCTAATTGGCTACTACTACATTGGCAAAGGGATAAAAATGGGCAAAAACTTAGAAATAAATGTATAAAAAATACAAACCGGATTCCAAAAAAGTTGGGACACTAAACAAATTGTGAATAAAAACTGAATGCAATGATGTGGAGATGGCAAATGTCAATATTTTATTCGTAATAGAACAGAGATGAGAGATCAAAAGTTTAATCTGAGTAAATGTAACATTTTAAAGGAGAAATATGTTGATTCAAAATTTCACAGTGTCAACAAATCCCAAAAAAGTTGGGATAAGTAGCAATAAGTGGCTGGAAAAAGGAAATTGAGCATATAACAAACAGCTGGAAGACCAATTAACACTAACTAGGTCAATTGACAACATGATTGGGTATAAAAAGAGCTTCTCAGAGTGTCAGTGTCTCTCTGAAGCCAAGATGGTAAGAGGATCACCAATTCCACCATTGTTGCGCAGAAATACCAGAATGGTGTTATCCAGCGTAAAATAGCAAAGACTTTTAAGTTATCATCATCAACCGTGCATAACATCATCAAAAGATTCAGAGAATCTGGAACAATCGCTGTGTGTAAGGGTCAAGGCCATAAAACTCTACTGGATGCTCGTGATCTTCGGGGACTTAAACGTCACTGCACCTCAAACAGGAATGCCACTGTCAAGGAAATAACAGAATGGGCTCAGGAATACTTCCAGAAAGCATTGTCAGTGAACACAATCCACCGTGCCATCCGCTGTTGCCAACTGAAACTCTACAGTGCAAAGAGAAAGCCATTTCTAAGCAAGCTGCACAAGCTCAGACGTTGGGCCAGGGGTCTTTTAAAATGGAGTGTGGCAAAATGGAAAACGGTTCTGTGGTCAGATGAGTCACGATTTGAAGTTCTTTATGGAACACTGAGACGCCATGTCATCTGGACCAGAGAGGACAAAGATAACCCAAGTTGTTATCAACGCTCTGTTCAGAAGCCTGCATCACTGATGGTATGGGGCTGCATGAGTGCTTGTGGCATGGGCAGCTTGCATGTCTGGAAAGGCACCATTAATGCAGAGAACTATGTTCAGGTTCTAGAACAACATATGCTCCCATCTAGACGTCATCTCTTTCAGGGAAGCTCCTGCATTTTTCAACAAGATAATGCCAGACCACATTCTGCAGCAATCACAACATCATGGCTACGTAGGAGAAGGATCCGGGTACTGAAATGGCCAGCCTGCAGTCCAGATCTTTCACCTATAGAGAACAGAGCGACAAAGAAGGCCCAAGACGATTGAACAGTTAGAGGCCTGTATTAGATATGAATGGGAGAGCATTCCTATTTCTAAACTTGAGAAACTGGTCTCCTCTGTCCCCAGACCTCTGTTGAGTGTTGTAAGAAAAAGGGGGGATGCCACACAGTGGTAAAAATGGCCTTGTCCCAACTTTTTTGGGATTTGTTGACGCCATGAAATTTTGAAACAACATATTTTTCCCTTAAAATGATACATTCTCTCAGCTTAAACTTTTGATCTGTGATTTGTGTTCTATTATGAATAAAATATTGACATTTGCCATCTCCACATAATTGCATTCAATTTTTATTCACAATTTGTTTAGTGTCCCAACTTTTTTGGAATCCGGTTTGTAAAATAAAAAAAAAAAAAATGTGTCCATGAATGTTGGACAGTGTATTTACACACAAATGCTAAATATATAAATATAACTAAAGTCAATTTTGACTTCAAACATGGATTTCATAAATAGTTTTCAGTCTGTGTGAAAAAGACTGACATGCACAATTATAATGTGGTTAAAGGATGTTATTTTCTGATGACTAATATCTGCAGCTGTTGGAGTAGAAGCCGGCACCCATCCAGCCACGTCCGTCAGTGGCCTGCCGCTGCTATGAGACATTAAGGCCCTAAACGTTTTCCTGGAGGACACAGCACAGGATGATGGTTATCTGTCCCTGCAAATTGTGAAATGTTCTGTGCATAATATCAGTACACAGTACAGGAGGAGTGTTGATGGTATGAATGTACTGCATAACAAACTAAATTCAGAAGACACAACAGGAAAATAAATCTGCCAAAAAAAGCAGGTCTCCAGGCAGACCACATCACCTCCTGATCAGTAAAAGAACTGCATGCTGGACATTTTCATCATCAGTCTTTTCACACAGACTGGGGTATATTTAGTCCAAATTTCATCACCATGTCTTCATTAATATTAAAGTTATTCACGATTGTTTGGGTACAGAAGCAAACCAGACGGCCTGTAACATGGTCAGAAATATTAAGCAGAAACTTCCCATTTTTGACTTTGTTTGGAATGCAGGAGCGTCTTTGGCACAAAGCTCAAACTACCCAACATCTCCATTACTGTGGCTCAAAGTCTAAATACCACCACAACAATGCTAATATAAGAAATATGTATTCTTTTCTGTTCTAAAGGGTGCTACACTATTAAAGCACAATACACACACTCGCACATACACACCTGAGAGTTGGTTGTGATAAAGAAACTCCATCTGCAGTCTCTGCCCTCCTTTCTGAGCAAGTAAATATGGTGTGGAGTAATCAGGGTCTCCTGTAGCACACATCACATCCGCCCCACTAAACACCAGCGCCATCGTCACCAGCACATCAGCCTGCAGGACCGCTGCACAAAGAGCCTACAAACACAGATACATACAGAACTGTGAGGTCAAATTTATATCACAGTATTTTACTGATCTGATCATTAAAATACATCACAATATATAATATTTATTAAAATAACAAAATAAGCACTTTATACTTGCAAATGTGCATGACTATACAATTAAATAATACTATGGTGATGACAGATGGTGAATCAACATGTAAAAACATGCACAACAGCAAACACTGCCCATCAAATGTTAAAGGACTTCCCACTGAAACTGTCCAAGTACTGGTTGATTCTCACTGTTACTTTTCAGTTAAGTACAAAAAACGATTTACAAAGTTATTTATTAATAATCTATTTAGCCTAATAACATTGTGGGTACATTCTGTCCAGTACGTTTTGTCTAAATTACATTTTAACCTCTGGAGTCTGAGGTTTTCAGTCACTCTGATGTAGTCTGACATGGCTTTTTCACAAATTACACTCATCCAAAATTATTTTTCTCCAAAGTGTTACACAGGCTTTTGTTCAGGATAAACTCAGCAACAACAGTCTCAAAACAGTAAGAGTGTCATAAATCTATATTTTGATTAAATCTGCTCTAAACTTCCAAAAACCTTTTTTTCGGATATGCTGAAATATTATGAATAAACTCACTTTAAACATTTCTAGCCAAGACTTTTGAACTCTGAACTGAATAAACTGAGGTGTTGGCTAAACACTGATTATTACAGTTTTTATGTGGTTTTATTTCTAAAGCTTAAGAAATGTGAGGTGACACTCTGTTTCTCTCAGTCACTAACCCTACATTGAATATTTATGAAATAGGTTTGAAGGACTCGAGAGAGGACTGTTGTTCAGGTTCACATGTGAAAGATCTTTATTCGTCAACATTACACAGATTCCTGGCTGCCGGAACCCACCAATGGAATGTCCAAAATTGCAATGTCATTATCATATGAATGACAGAGTGCATCTTTTGGCGGGAAAATATGTGCAGCTGTTTGAGTCGCTCTTACAGACATGTCTCTGCTTATTTAAGCTCCTCTCAAAAAATCTACTAAGAATATATACGGTATATACCCTTTAAGGTTTCCAGAGATGTTTTGTTTGTTGTGACATCACAACAGGGGAACAAAAATGGTAACTCTGGCATTACTGCCAAGAAAGTGTCACAAATACTTCAATCATTTTGCTAACCGACAGAAGTCATACGTTTTGTATAGGGCAGCTAGGCACCTAACCCGTAACTGTTCCCCAGGTGTTGTAGACAGATTTTCTGGCAAATATGCTCACTAGTACGCATGTGTTTCACTGCATGGATGGGTTAGATGTGGATGATAAATTCCTCTATATACAAGCATGTTGGTCAGTAAGTGTAAAGTTTCACTTTCATTAAAAACATTTTAAAAAGTGCTCCCAAATGTTAGCTAGCCAGTGTATTTATACACCTCTTGTTTGGAACCTAAAACATGAGCCCTGATACCCTCATAAACTACCTGAGTAAAATACTAGCTCAAAGTCTCAAAATGGTATTCAAACCTGGATAAACCGGCATCTACTCTCCTTATAATGAGAACAGCTAGTAAACATCACTGAGCCATTGACGGACACGGGACATTTATGTTCTTTGATTAGTTCTCCCAGCTACAGGACCTGACAAAGCTACAGACAATTTGATAAGAATTAAGCAGTTTTGCTTTTCATCGTTTAAACTTTTATTTCTTAATTATTTTTGTTTGAAATTTTTGTTCTGTATGCTGTCACAGCACTTATAGTGCTTTTTAAATAGAGTTGACTTGACCCAACTTGTCACAAAAATGTACTGGATCAAGCGTTGCTTGGTAAGATGATGGAGTTCAGGTGAGGAATCTGAAACCATGTGTTGTCCACCTGCAATACAATGCATTTCTTGCCACAGATACCTAAATAATAGCCGAGGACAAGATTTGAAAGGAAATAGGGCATCCACAGGAAGAATGCAGCAAGTCCAATTAAAATGTGATGGGAACGGAGGCAGTCGATAAACAGAAGAGTGCAGATGGCTCCAGACACAGACAGACAGAGCTGCTGTAATGCTGCCTAACACTGCCTTTCATGTGAAAAGCTGAAGCTCACATACCCTATCGATCCACTTCAAACAGGCCTAATCCAGAGGAGAACAAGGACTTCCAGACAGACAGTCGCACAATGACACACACATACGCTTTTTATATAACCACAGATTATCAAGCCAACCGTTTCCTATAAAGGATCCCAAATTTACTCACAAAGCACTATAACTAACCACATAAACACATTAACAGGAAAGACTGAAACACTTTTACTGCTCCAGCTTCTTACAGAACTTTATCTGTGATGAAAGACACTGTTCATTAAAAGAAATGTTTAGTTTTCAAAACACAAAATTAATGTTTATGTTTGTTTTGATTCTAGATATACAAAAACGTCAGGACTGCATAGAATCAGAGTATAAACCAACAATGTCAGGACTAACTAAACTTACCTGACTTCGTAAAGCACTTTAAACAAAATTCAGCTGTCAGAACAAAATCTTGTATGTCCATATTTCTCAAGCTTTACACTGTGTGAAGGTTTCAAGGTAAATAGACCAACAGAAATGCAACTTTGACTTTGCCTATAAAGTTTTCATTTGGAAGATACAAGTTTTTTTTCTAGCATCAGTGAAGATCTACAAGTTTCAAGGATGGGCTTAGGTTTAATGTTGGGATTAGAACAAAAAAAAATACATTTATACACACTGTGCAAAATGATATGCCATAAATGTTTAGAAATAGCTGAAGTTAAACTTTCTGCTCTCGTTCAATAACACCTGCACAGCTGCTTCATAGTCTGAAATGTCTGAACAATGAGCAGACTGTTCCCTGGACAAAAATGAGTCACCCTCTGTGATAATATGATAATAGGTGATAGTAACTACAGGTTCCTTCAGGATGGTTGGACTATAAATACCTGCAATGGTGTAATATAGACTGAAAAAGGTGGTACATGTTGGAGAATAGGAGTGATTGCATTTGGGCGCCAAATGCTCTATTTGAATGAAATAAAAATATCAAACTTTTTTGGAATTGGGATTGTAAATAAACATGTGATGTCACTGAAAATGTTTAATGTAATGGGAGACCCCAAAGTTTTGAGTAGCAGTGTGAGTGTGTGAGTATGGATGTGTGTAGCTATTCTCATCTTAATTGAGTGTACCTAGACTGCTTTGTTTTCTTGGCTCTGTTTCTATTTTATTGACACCTACTACACACACACACACACACACCCCTCAAAATCTAAACTTAGAATATCGTGAAAATGTTTGTGTGTGTTCACAGATCAACACAAGATGAAGCCTTTTTTGTTTTACTGTTGATCAGTTTGATTTATGTCTCATGAAAGTCAAAAATCCAGAATCTCAAACTATTCTAATATTCCATTTTTGAGTTTTAATAATTTATTATTCATTCAGTATCAACATAAAAGGATTATATGTCACTTTGTTTGTACTGAACATAAATTTAAAGAATTTAATTATGAACCAAAAAGAATTTTTTCACAATATTTGAAGTTTTTGCTGTATGACTGTATGTCCTCCTGATGATGTGGGAAGTCCATGGCAGCAGAACTGAGCTTGTTTACATTTTTGAATAAAAATATGAGCAGTGTTTGATTTTGTGAAAAAATATGATTTTGTACTTTTTGGAGATGCACTAGTACAATCATGTTTCTAGACCAGGGGTGGGCAACTCCAGTCCTGGAGGGCCGGATTCCTGCACAGTTTGGTGATCTACCTGATCTTACACACCTGATTCAACTCAGCAGGCAATTAGCAGGTTTAATTTTATTGTCAGAGCACAATCAACACCAAACTCTGCTGGACACCGGTGCTCCAGGACTGGAGTTGTCCACCCCTGTTCTAGACTGTACTTCCTATAGTAGCATCAAGAAACTTCGGTACCACCTTCATCTTACACACTCATTACACTCACTGACACACACCTAATCTACTTTTTGTCTGTCTGTCCGTCTCTCTCTAAACAAAAGCAGTGCCGATCTGTGTTTGTGTTGACAATGAATAAAACAGCTTCTCCCAGGTGTAGAGACCAGACCGGACAAACTCAGCACACCCACACACACACACACAATCCAGAGGCAAAGACAAGCGGGACTCATGACATCAGATCAAGGTTTTAATCTGCACAAAACTTATACCTGCATTAGCAGTTTGACTTATTTGAGATACTAGAAGTGGGACATGTGGACATTTGATTGATATGTAAAGTCAAACTGTGCTTCCCTCCGATTACTTGGCTGGGTTGTGTATACGAGTTAATTTGGAGCCTGATTTCGAGGTGCGTTATCTTTTGGCTATAACCTTGGTAGTATATTCCAAAAGACTGTGGAAACCAGTTACCATAGCAACTCTGATTTAACACCTGAGCTTCCAGGTAAGCTGGGGCAGTAACACACGCATGTACACACACCATAAATGGCAACACTAATGGGCCTTTTAACAAGCTGTGGGAAAAATAACATGATGTCAAAGGCCACCATAAACTCATCTCACACAAAGCATACAGAGTACAAATGGAACACACACACACACCTGATTTAGCTCCTCTTGGCTGTTGAGTCCTTCCAGAACTCGTCTGTACCTCCTTTCTCTGTACTTCCTGCGGTGAAAGGTCGCTCTCTGCCCTGGTGTTGCCCCCATGTGAAGTTCCTCCTCCGGTGGAAGATTGGCGGCCCAGAAATGGTTAGCATTCTCATTTCCAATTTCTAAAAACAGCTTAAAAGTAAAAGAGAGGATCAAACACATCAGTGGTTCACTTGAAATAGTTGGTTTTAATGTTTAAAAAGAATACATAGTAGTTTTGGGTGATCTGATGTTGATTCTGGTTTAAAATTATCTTCAGACTCAACCAACCACTCAGACATTTTGTGAAAACCAACAAGCACAAGCTGGTAATAAGTGTAAATGTAAACTCTGTAAGCTGACTCATCAATCGCACAGATGGGACCCACCACAGTCGTGTCATCTGCGAACTTGACGATGTGATTTGAGCTGTGCATTGCTGCACAGTCATGAGTCAGTAGGGTGAACAGCAGTGGTCTGAGCATGCAGCCCTGAGGGACTCCAGTGCTCAGTGTGGTGGTGCTGGAGATGTTTGTACCAATCCAGACAGACTGCGGTCTCCCAGTCAGGAAGTCCAGGATCCAGTCGCAGTACTTTCAATACCTTATGGTACAAATAAGCTGCACCAATTTAACACTATTTTGCTCAAAACTGAATAGTTCTTTAAGCCATAATTTTACTTTGAAAACACTTCAAATCAACATCTGCCATATTTCTACTTTTTACAGTGTGTGGTCATGTCATGGTAACATTTTAGGATATTTTTCATTAGGCAACATCGATATAAGCTTGTCATGACAACTGACACAAACCTACATAAACATTTACAAAGTCTTATTCCAATATGTATCTGTGCCATCTGTAGTAATACTGCTTTTCCCAACTTAGATAAAAAAATGTAATGACAGATGATTCTTTTTGGAATAAGCTTTTATAAATGTCAGTCGTAGGACCAGCTTACATTAAGTGTCATATCTTCACGAACAGCACCATACAGCTAAGTGATTTTCTCATTTAAATCACTTCTTAAATGAGACGTACTACAGACTTTAAATTCTTTAAAAGAAAGATTTGTCCAGAGGCCATATTTACATATTTTTCACCACTTAGCCCTGATGTTGTCAATCTAATACGAGTTTAGTTTAGAAATAGAGCTGCAAGGTTAACAATGCTACCAAACACTTAAACTCAATAGTCACTGGTATACTTAATCAACACTTCTCTGAAACTGCATCCAGATTGTAATTAAGGTCTCAGACAAGTCACAGTGGATTAGAACAGAGTATGACTTACTGTAAACTACACATCATTTTAATACTACATTTGGACAGAGCAACCGCTCAGGTAAATAAATAAATATCTCACAGTAGTCGTATTATGGCCTAAACCACATCAGATAGTCTGTGAGACACTATGACCTGGATACAGTTTTAGAACTTTTGGTGATGTGTTTTTACAGAACCATCTGGGCTTTTCAGGTAAGAAATGGGTTCTATTGTTTATTAACACATCTCCAGTTTTAAACTAAAGAAGCAACAATTAGACTCCACCCATGCCTTAGCTGATCGACTTCATCTGGAGCAGGAAGAGAGTTGTTTAATTACGATTTCTTGATGGATCATTCCTTGGATATTTTCCAAAGATCTCTAGCATATAGTAAATACATACTTACCTCCACAAGTTCATTGGTCCAGATGCTGCTGTCTAGCTTCAGACTCCTAACCTGAGAGATACCAGAGCCCAGAAACCGGTGCTGACCTGAAAGCAGTCAACAAAGTCATACAGGTGACATTACTCATCGTACTATTACTTATTACAGCAGAAGTACACTTACCGAGACACTACCACAAACACTTGTACTGAGCAGCAGTAAAGAATGAGCTAAAATTCTAATGTTTCTCTTTACTGCACCGCTGCAAATAAAATGTACTATTTAACTCACAATTTACACCAGTACATGTCTGCTGCATTGTGTTCCATCCATCCAATAATCTGTCCAGTAATCCAAATAATGAATGAGAGGTGGTCAGGGACAGTTAGCATGATGATAACTTTATCACAATTTATTGCTCCTGGCTTTCCCTTACTGTGGCTAAAATTCTCCATTAACCCTTGTGTTGTCTTAAGAAAACATTACTTACCACCATGTGTGCAGTAGAGAAAAAAAACTTTTAATCTATACCGTTTCAATAATAATAACAACAACAACAACAATAATAATAACAATAACAATAACAACAATAATAATAATAATCCTCCATTTTAGTAAAGAAAACAACTATTTCTGCTGTGCTGTAATCAAAATGAATGGTGCCAATTGATTAAACACAATCTTTCTGCACTGTTAAAGAGAGAAAACCCAGAAATCACAAATTTTGCAATGAATGTCAAATGGTTTCTTCACGTAAAATAGATTTGGGGTTTAAAATTCAATGAAGCTGCTTTATTGTAGGCTTTAGCGAAAGTGGCTCATTTTGGACCCTTCACAGGACAGACTGTTACAGAACAGTAAGGCTACACAAAAGTTAAGGCAATGTCAGTGCAAACAGAAAGCACCAGAGCAGCAAAAGCTATAATTCCCATGCATGAGTAAAATCACTCAAGTCTACATAAAGCCCAGGTCAATTTAACTACTGTATTACTGTTCTTTAGAAAATATCAATATTTCTCCTTTGATCCAAAAATATGAAAGTAATAAGAGGTTGTAAATGAACAGCAACCCAGCCGGCACACAGACCGAGTCGGCCTTAGTTGGAACTCATTATCACACTAATTCCATCCATTCCGAGCCCTTATTTCTCACAGTCACAGCTCTAATTGCAAATGAAAGGCATGAAAAAGGCATTAATTGCTAATGAATCATGAGTAATTAATTGTGTTTGTTGGTCTCAGTGTTTGTTTAGCTGAACTTGAGGCGTCATCGCTGTTGTTTATGAGAGAAATAGATAAATTAAACATTGAGAGGAACACATATGAATATGGATTAAGCGATCCTCTCGTGTAATTAGTGGTAATGTAGAACTCATTCACCATCAAAGACTGTTATAGCTGTCCAAAACCTGATGTGACTGAGGAGAGTGCTTGTGCACTGTATATTTGAATTTGATTTCAATCAGCTATATCAAACAATGCTTGGCTACTTTTCATTCACGCCTCATGCACTTTCTGATTTAGAATCTCAACATACATGCAAATATCAAAAAATGCAATATGCAAACTACACAGTAAATATGTCAGTGTTAAATCAACACTATTAGAGTTAAATTAACACTGAGGGTGTCAAAATGTAACACTGTCAGTGTTAATTTAACTCTAATAGTGTTAATTTAACACTGGCAGATTTACTGTGTAGCATTATCAATTCTGTTCAGTGAACACAAGTGGCATTTCATTAAGTTTTTCAGCTAATAATGGTTAACATTTCCGTGAACACAAAAGTGCATTATAGGTCAGCTGTCTATAATACACTGCAAAAAAAATAAAGGGGACACTTAAACAACACAATGTAACTCCAAGTCAACCACACTTCTGTGAAACCAACCTGTCCAGTTAGGAAGCAACACTGACTGTGAATCAATTTTACCTGCTGTTGTGCAAATGGAACAGACAACAGGTAGAAATGAGAGGCAATTAGCAAGACAACCCCTATACAGGAGTGGTTCTGCAGGTGGTGACCACAGACCTTTTCTCTGTTCTCATCCTTTCTGGCTGATGTTTTGGTCACTTTTGCATTCTGTCAGTTCTCTCACCATAGAGGTAGCATGAGGCGATGCCTACAACCCACAGAAGTTGCTCAGGTAGTGCAGCTCATCCAGGATGGCATATCAATGCGAGCTGTGGCAAGAAGGTTTGCTGTGTCTGTCAGCACAGAGTCCAGAGCATGGAGCAGATACCAGGAGACAGGCCAGTACACCAGGAGACATAGAGGGGGCCATAGGAGGGCAACAACCCAGCAGCAGGACCTCCAGCAGGTCACTAATATCCATGTTTCTGCTCAAACTGTCAGAAACAGACTCCATGAGGGTGGTATGAGATTTTGAGTATGATTCCAAATACAGACCTCCAAGGGATAATAATTTTGATTTACATTGATCATATTTTATAAGATCAACTTTTATAATGAAATAAGAAACAATTACATTTATTTTTAATAATGGGGTACCTCCAGACCTAAACCTTAGTATGAGTTTTAGAGTATGGTGGGAGTACCTCAGACAAAGACTGTCAAACTCGTCTTTGTACCTATAATCACTGGACGACCTCCAGGACGACGACCCAACAACGGGAGGA
>BRDA01082637.1:0-13728 GCA_036984385.1 Crenuchus spilurus | reverse complement strand
CAACAGAGCCCGAATAAAGTACTAATACTGCACAACAGAGCCCGAATAAAGTACTAATACTGCACAACAGAGTCATAATAAAGTACTAATACTGCCCAACAGAGCCATAATAAAGTACCAATACTGCACAACAGAGCCATAATAGGTACCAATACTGCACAACAGAGCCAGAATAAAGTACCAATACTGCACAACAGAGCCAGAATAAAGTACTAATACTGCACAACAGAGCACGAATAAAGTACTAATACTGCACAACAGAGCCATAATAAAGTACTAATACTGCACAACAGAGCCATAATAAAGTACTAATACTGCATAACAGAGCCATAATAAAGTACTAATACTGCACAACAGAGCCATAATACAGTACCAATACTGAACAACAGAGCCCGAATACAGTACCAATACTGCACAACAGAACCCGAATACAGTACCAATACTGCACAACAGAGCCCGAATAAAATACTAATACTGCACAACAGAGCCCGAATAAAGTACTAATACTGCTCAACAGAGCCCGAATAAAGTACTAATACTGCACAACAGAGCCAGAATAAAGTACTAAAACTGCACAACAGAGCCATAATAAAGTACCAATACTGCACAACAGAGCCAGAATAAAGTACTAATACTGCACAACAGAGCCAGAATAAAGTACTAATACTGCACAACAGAGCCAGAATAAAGTACTAATACTGCACAACAAAATCTACATAACGTACTAATACTGTACAACCTTCAAAAAACCTTTATCTTCATGTAAAGATGATTTCAATTGGTTTTAAAAGTAAAAAGTCTAGAAATGCAAGAAACTGTCTGTTCGTGCTGTTGTTCTTATTGTTTATATTATTATTATTATTATTATTATTATTATTATTAAACTAATTCAAAATCCTGGTGAATTTATTTTTTATACAGTTTACATACTGCAACTTTAACTGGACTATAAAATGTGATAATTTAATTTATATCCAACCCTAAAAAATGTGAAATAATTTTGCAAAGTTTGTATTTAATATAAAATAGTGAAAAGATAATCTTCAGCACATAGGACTAAAGTCAAAGCACTGCATAAACAAGAACAAAAACCAGCTAATAAACCTAGCATGACTAAAAATAACACAATACTAGCATAAAACTAGCATGGCAAAAAATATTAAAATACTAGCATAAAACTTGCATGGCAAAAAATATCAGAATAAGAGCAGAAGACTATAATGACTAAAAATATCAAAATACTAGCATAAAACTAGCATGACTAAAAATATCAAAATACTAGCATAAAACTTGCATGGCTAAAATATCAGAATAAGAGCAGAAGACTATATTGACTAAAAATATCAACATATTAGCATAAAACTAGTATGGCTAAAAATATCAAAATACTAGCATAAAACTAGCATGACTAAAAATATCAAAATACTAGCATAAAACTAGTATGGCTAAAATATCAGAATAAGAGCAGAAGACTATAATGACTAAAAATATCAACACATTAGCATAAAACTAGTATGGCTAAAAATACAAAAATACTAGCAAAAATCTAGAATGACAAAAATTATCAAAATACTAGCATAAAACTAGCATGGCTAAAATATCAGAATAAGAGCAGAAGACTATAATGACTAATAATATCAACAAATTAGCATAAAACTAGCATGGCTAAAAATATAAAAATACTAGCAAAAATCTAGAATGACAAAAATTATCAAAATACTAGCATAAAACTAGCATGGCTAAAATATCAGAATAAGAGCAGAAGACTATAATGACTAATAATATCAACAAATTAGTATAAAACTAGCATGGCTAAAAATATAAAAATACTAGCATAAATCTAGAATGACAAAAATTATCAAAATACTAGCATAAAACTAGAATGGCTAAAAATATCAAAATACTAGCATAAAACTAGCATGGCTAAAAATATAAAAAATTTTAATGTTCTTTCCAAAGAAAAAACACTATTATGCAGAGATACAGAGTTTGGTTATTTTAAGTGAATAAATAAATTTGATTTTCACACAGTTCTACAGGCTCAGTTATCACACAGTGAGGCTAGCAGTCAGAGCCGGGTCACTAGGTCCACAACACAACAGAACAGAGACTTCACTCTGGAGCTAAAGATCAGGACTTTTTTAGCTTCAGGCTTTACACCTGTCACTACCTGCTGGAAAAAGTGTGTGTGTGTGTGTGTGTGTTCAGTCTCAGTAAGAGCTGTGTACATCTCTCTCTCTTTCTCTCACTAGCTTTCTACCAAACTCAATTTCTAACCATGATCCTAAGTAAAACACTAATCCTAAACTAAACACCAACCAGAATTCTAATCACTTTAAAACTAAACTCTTAAATCAAACTCTGGTTGTGAAATTGACCAAATCTTAATCCTATCCCTACTCCCAAACACAAACCCGAACCTTCTTTCTTACATGTTAACTCAAATTATAAAACCAATCAAACCTTAATTCTAAACCTGAAATCTACGTTAATCCTAATTCTAATTTCATTTTCCTTAAGCAAAACCAAGCAAACTGAGTCACTCATTTAATCTGACCAGTTATCACCTTTTGCCATCAGTTTTTGTTTTAAATAAGTTAAATTAAACTTAATCCAAATTCTAACCGTAAAACTAAAAATTCTTAAACCTAAAAACTAGCTGTAATTTTATCACCGACACAAACTAAACCTGTCATTCTAAACCAAAACTTAGTCATCTCCCATACCCTGCCTTCAAAATCCTAACTGGACTGAAGTCTTAAAACCAGAACTTGAAAAGATCTAAACACTGGACATCCAGTTAAAACCAGAGAGAACAAATCTAAAAGTCCTACAAACTCTCAGGCTGACTGCGGCATAAGAAGTAACTTTAAACTGATCAGGCGAGATTGAAAGAACAGACCCTGAGCACAGGGGGGGGGTTAAATTGCTATCTTGTCGGTGTGATTAATAAGGCTGTTTTGTTTAAAGTGTGCTGTGGATTATGGACCAGGTTTAGAGCTTGTCGCTATCGGCTTTAAAAATGCGCTCAGGGCTTTGCTAATCCTGGCCACGGGGTGAAAACAGAGCCGAGTGTCGGGACGGTGCAAATAACGAAGAAAACTCCTCCCGGGGTTAACATCAATTATTCTGACCTGAAGCCAGTTGTGTTGGCCACGGGCTTTTCTCCATAATCAGGTAGAGCGATGAGCTCTCTGGGGTTTATTCTTCTGTCTGAATGATGCTTCCTGACAGACAGACACTGAACAGCAGCTCAGCGGAGAATCCCAACAGGTTAATAAACACATACCCACACACACAGCCCGATACAGGCCCGGCACAATCCCACTATTCTCATCTGGTACTGGTACCAAGAGTAGCACAATAATGCTGGGTGTTAAATGATACCATAGCCAAAAGCACGATACCCAAAAAACTTTTAAAAGTCCTGATCAGGTGCTCGAATCTGTTGCCTTAAGGGTTTCATTTCTGGCCCCCTGCAGAGTCACTCAGTGGTTTTAGGAGCGTCTGATGTTATTGATGTAATACATGTCACTAAAGACGCTAATATTTAGTTTTAACAGTGTTTTTGCTCATTTTATTGTATATGTTTGTGAACCAGACTCAGTTGGTAATCTAATGAAACAAACATACTGTAGGATGGTTGTGGAAACTGACTGAATATGGCTCAAACAGCCCCACACACCACTGATGCAGACATGCAGAGATTTAATAACAAACTAGCCGATAGATCGACCATTTCACATTTGACGATGATTTGCACAGTATGAACGAGAAGCGTGTGAGAGAAGAGGCAGGTGAAGAGAAAAACTAGTGAGTGGTTAGTCTGTAGATAGTTTTCTTGACTTTCAGTGGGAAAGTGTGGAATAGTGGCAGCTCTGCTCAGATTGGCTAATTACCACCCACGAGTGTTTATGTATGCATGTATGTATGTATGTATGTATGTATAATTGTTCATTAGTTGATTGACTGGTTGATTGGTTGGTTGCTTGCTTCATTGGTTGGTTGATTGAATGGTTGATTGGATGGTTAATTGGTTGGCTGATTGGTTGATTGCTTGATTGGTTGGTTGGTTCTTTGGCTGATTAATTGGTTGGTTGATTGGTTGATTTCTTGATTGGCTGGTTGATTGGTTGGATGGCTGGTTGATTGCTTGATTCCCTGGTTCGCTGATTGATTGGTTGATTGTTTGGCTGGTTGATTGGTTGGTTGACTGCTTGATTGGCTGGTCGATTGGTTGGTTGATAGGTTGATTGCTTGATTGGCTGTTTTTTTTATTGATTGGTTGGTTGGCTCATTGACTGGTTGGTTGGGTGGCTGACTGGTAGGTTGATTGGTTCATTGGTTGGTTCGTTGGTCATTTGCTTGGATGGATAATTGACTGTTTTATTGATTGACTGACTGATACTGTGTTGGTGCCAGGAACAGTTGGGTAACCAAACAGCTTCCCCCAAAAATGAGAGAAAATCTCATTGCAATGCATCATGAGCAATAATATAGACTGATTGTGCATAAGTTGAAGTAAAAATGCAATACTGTCATTTGGTCTGTTTTGATGCTTGTTCCAGCCACTCCCATCTTATCAGCCACGACAGAACATCATGTGCTAGACACATTGACCATGGCACATGCTGACCACCTCACTTAGAAGTCAACCAATCAAAGATTCAATCAAAGTAAGTTTTGAGTGATTCAGAAGCTCAGGAAAATCAGAAAAGTAGAGCTCATAAAAAGACTTTCACACCTCCAGGGAACGTTCTCTTTAATAAAGTGATAAACTCAATCTGTAAAGTGTCTTCTGTCCTCCTGGTGGGAAGTAGATGTACATGTGTCATATCACTTAACTTAAGCACAACACTCCTCCAGTTTACAGAAAGATACGCTAAACTGGTGAACACCAGAACCAGTACGACCCACTTCCTCAGAGGGGGCTCTCTCCATGCTAAAGCAGGCAGGTCTGATACTTTCAAATGGATGCCAGAAGAAGTTGGCAGTCTTTAAAAGTGGTCTCTGAGCAATTATAGGAAAAGCCACCACTCCTGAGAGAGAACAGCACAGCTCGACTGCTAACATCAATCCTGTTTATGGAACAAGACAGGAGGAGGAAACACAGGCAGCTCTCACTGAATAACTACAGCAACACAACGACAGTAACACCCTGTCTGACTGTGTGTGTGTGTGTGTGTGTGTGTGTGTGTGTGAGTGAGTGAGTGAGAGAGAGAGATAGTGCCGAATCGTAACGCCTGTATCCTGCTGAGTCGTAACGCCTGTATCCTGCCGAGTCGTAACGGCTGCACCGTGCTGAGTCGTAACGCCTGTATCGTGCTGAGTCGTAACGCCTGCACCGTGCTGAATCGTAACGGCTGCACCGTGCTGAGTCGTAACGGCTGCACCGTGCTGAGTCGTAACGGCTGCACCGTGCTGAGTCGTAACGCCTGTATCCTGCCGAGTCGTAACGCCTGTATCCTGCCGAGTCGTAACGCCTGTATCCTGCCGAGTCGTAACGCCTGTATCCTGCCGAGTCGTAACGCCTGTATCGTAACGCCTGTATCGTGCTGAGTCGTAACGGCTGCACCGTGCTGAGTCGTAACGCCTGTATCGTGCTGAGTCGTAACGCCTGCACCGTGCTGAATCGTAACGGCTGCATCGTGCTGAATCGTAACGGCTGCATCGTGCTGAATCGTAACGCCTGTATCGTGCTGAGTCGTAACGCCTGCACCGTGCTGAGTCGTAACGCCTGTATCCTGCCGAGTCGTAACGCCTGTATCCTGCCGAGTCGTAACGCCTGTATCGTAATGCCGAGTCGTAACGCCTGTATCGTAATGCCGAGTCGTAACGCCTGTATCGTAACGCCTGTATCGTAACGCCTGTATCGTAACGCCTGTATCGTAACGCCTGTATCGTAACGCCTGTATCGTCCTGAGCCGTAACGGCTGCACCGTGCTGAGTCGTAACGCCTGTATCGTGCTGAGTCGTAACGCCTGCACCGTGCTGAGTCGTAACGCCTGCACCGTGCTGAGTCGTAACATCTGTACCGTGCTGAATCGTAACGGCTGCATCGTGCTGAATCGTAACGCCTGTATCGTGCTGAGTCGTAACGCCTGCACCGTGCTGAGTCGTAACGCCTGCACCGTGCTGAGTCGTAACGCCTGTATCGTGCTGAATCGTAACATCTGTACCGTGCTGAATCATAACGTCTGTATCCTGGTGAATTGTAAAGCCTGTATCATGCTGAATCGTAATGTTTGTATCATACTGAATCATAATGCCTGTATTCTGTTGAATCGTAACACCTGTGTTTGTGCTATTGTGCTACATATTGCATTCAAGTGTTGGCTTAACTGAAGTCTCAGGTAAGTAAAAATATGTAAATATGCCTTCTGGACATGACAACAAGCCTTGTAGAAAAAGTTGTACGTAAAAAATAGTCAAAAACAGGCTCTTGCCCTATTTTCTGCTGTTACATGCTGGTTGGCGGTGGTGTTCATTTCTGAAGATGCTTTGTCAGTTCATTTAATTGAATTGGTGCATTTGAGGCGTTGGCTGATTTCCTTTAGGACAAAAACAATGTAATTCCACATCCCTCAACCCCTCACAGATGCTGACACAGAGTAAGAGCTCCTTACCGTACTTGTATGGTCACTAAAGGCAAACCTGTCACCTTGTCTTTACAAAAGTAAGCAGAGGGAGAGGATCATGACTAGCTCTATACTGACAGTTCATTTTCACTGAGATGGAGAAGTTTCTGGGCTCTCGACTGGACTGCAGAAAGTGACTCCCAGCACTTCATTCTGTGTGCCAAAGCTTTTTAAGAACCGGCCTGGACAGCTCATTTCTCTGGCTGTGACGACCACGCCAAGTCAGGGTGCCAACAGACCCATTCAATAGTCTGAAAGGTTGACTATCCTGGAAATGAATGGGGTACATGAAGAAAGAGTTCACCGTGTCACACAGCTACGCTGTATCATTTATTAATTGTGATATTGACTTTTCAACACTGATTTCTCCAAAAGCTGAATATGCACATCAACATCTTTACTGTACAAGAATATGGAAAAGGAGGCTGGAAGGATAGACTGACAGAAAGGATGGATTAACGGATTCATGGATACACAGACAAGTGCCATTAAAAGTGCTGAAGAACGGCTGAAAGGAAGCAAAAATGGAAGATGGTCAGCTGAGGCTGGCTGGTGTGTAAAGTGGAGTCTTGGTGTGTTAGCCATTTTAGCCACCGCGCTTATATGGCTAGCATGGCTAACAGTCCGAGATTGTAGTCTACAGGCTAGCCGTGGATTGGAAAAAAAGACAGCGCTAGCTTCTATTCAAACTATTTCAAGTGTTGTCCTCACTGTCGGTTAGGAAACACAACCTGTACGACCATCTAAATGCATTCCTGACTGGAGTGTTAGCCATGTTAGCCAACTAGAGCTGGCGCTCCGCTAACGCGGATCACGCCAACCAACCCACCCCCAGACATAATTATTTGTGCTTAGGGCACCCACATGCCAAGCCCCAAGCCCTGTAGACACTGTGGTCAGCAGTAGACCATTAGCAGTGGGGTGGCGTCACCAAATAACCTGCCACAAAAACTTTGACCTTTTAGAATAAATATAGGCGATGCAGGGTTGGTTGCGCCAGCACTTTGATACCACTTATTAGAATACAGTGGTAACCCTACTTACAAGCATCCCTACTAACGAGTATTCCAGGTAACGAGTCAAGATCTCGGAATATTTTTGTTCCAGGTAACGAGTAAAATTCCAAGTAACGAGTAGCGTTTAACTATGCCAACCGCTAGGGGCGCGGCGGTCGTAGCATCCCCTAGATGCTAGTGTAGAAGAAGAGGTCAGTCATTACCTTTGACCGCTGTCCAGTGAAAGTGAAAGTGCTAGTGAAAGTGACACTAAGGTAGCAAAAGGTAGTGAACAAGAAAGTTAGATACATTTTACTTTTACTTTTCATATGATAAGTGTAACCATGCCATACACGTACACCCGTCCTCCTGTCCTCCTTAGCCGCCAGCCTACACGAGCACCGTCGTCGTCTCGTTTATGTTTTAAAAACCCATATAAACACATTATTTACATATTAAAGTATACTGTATATTGGCCGGCTGACACGGATTAATCAGTTTTACATGTATTCTTATGGGGAAAATGCATCCAGCTAACGAGCTAACGAGCTCGGCTCCTGCACGGATTAAACTCGTAAGTAGGGTTACCACTGTACTTAAAAAATCTAGTCTTAAGGACTGATGATGTTCATGATATGCTCAGAGAAGCTTGCTGAAGCTTACTGGTCCTGAACTTCTTCTCAAGTACAAATATATCCCTGTATCGGCTCTAACGCGCCTCCAAAACAGCAGAGACTGGGAAACGGCTCTCAAAGACAAAGCCAGCATCTCACAAACCCAGACAGTGTCAGAGACGTTAGTTCAGGGCCTGTCTTGTGATCACTAACAGTGAGCTTTTCGTCTGCAGGGTAGGAGGACGCTGGCTTTAAGGCTTCAAACATACAGTGTGTGACGGGAGGGCAGGGCCAGAAGGAGCCGCAGCAATAACGCCCAACGCTTCGGCATGAATAATTAAAATGATTAAAAGCACGACAGCCAGGCAGCGTCTGCTGGTACTCGGCCGTGCCGTGGACGTGTTTGTTTTGAGGGCTGCAGACAGGACCGTGGGTGTTTGTGTTGTTTGTGTACGGGGGTAAATTGGAACAGTGAATCAGACATGGCTGACACTGTGTCATTTTTCCCCTCACTTTGATGATTTAAACATGAAGGATTTTAGTAAGTCGCCACCAGGCGTGGAAACGCACTGAGCACTGAAAGATGGGAAAGTGCCAAGAAGCTAGACGGGGGGGGGGGGGGATTAAAAAATACAAAATAAAACATATTTTGCCACAGATGCCACATGACAAAACAGCCCATAACTCAAACATGCCATCATCATCCAGCAGAGTAGCGATGCAACAGCAGAACACTCCCTTCTGCCAGAGCCGGATTACATACAGTAATACAGAATTATCCGTCTGTACAAACCTGTGATAAAACAGTCGCATCATTGGAAACAGTCATGTCCCCCTATAAGAGTCATATCACACGTATGACTTCACTGTAAACACAGTACTGAAAGGTGGATTAAATAAACCTCAGACTGACATGTATTATTACAGTGCAGGTAGACGGGTGTTCACTTCTGATAACTAATATTCGCAGCTGTCGGAGTAGAAGCCGGCGCCTGTCCAGCCATCTCTATTGGTCGCCTGTCGCGACATTAAAGTTTTCAGATTTCATTATGGACACAGCATGAGACATTGGCTATTCCACCCCGAGAATTGTGCCGTGAAAATCAGCGCACAGTACAGGAGGAAGTGTTCATGATGTGAACTTACTGTGTAATGTATCAGTGCACAGTACAGGAGGAAGTGTTCACAATGTGAACTTACTGTATAATGTAACAGCGCACAGTACAGCAGGAAGTGTTCATGATGTGAACTTACAGTATAATGTATCAGCGCAGTACAGGAGGAAGTGTTCAGGATGTGAACTTACTGTATAATGTATCAGCGCACAGTACAGGAGGAAGTGTTCAGGATGTGAACTTCCTGTATAATGTATCAGCGCACAGTACAGGAGGAAGTGTTCATGATGTGAACTTACTGTATAATGTATCAGCGCAGTACAGGAGGAAGTGTTCAGGATGTGAACTTACTGTATAATGTATCAGCGCACAGTACAGGAGGAAGTGTTCAGGATGTGAACTTCCTGTATAATGTATCAGCGCACAGTACAGGAGGAAGTGTTCATGATGTGAACTTACTGTATAATGTATCAGCACAGTACAGGAGGAAGTGTTCATGATGTGAACTTACTGTATAATGTATCAGCGCACAGTACAGGAGGAAGTGTTCAGGATGTGAACTTACTGTGTAATGTATCAGCGCACAGTACAGGAGGAAGTGTTCATGTGAACTTACAGTATAATGTATCAGCGTAGTACAGGAGGAAGTGTTCAGGATGTGAACTTACTGTGTAATGTATCAGTGCACAGTACAGGAGGAAGTGTTCATGATGTGAACTTACTGTATAATGTATCAGCGCACAGTACAGGAGGAAGTGTTCATGTGAACTTACTGTGTAATGTAACAGCACAGTACAGGAGGAAGTGTTCATGATGTGAACTTACAGTATAATGCATCAGCGCACAGTACAGGAGGAAGTGTTCAGGATGTGAACTTACTGTGTAATGTAACAGCACAGTACAGGAGGAAGTGTTCATGATGTGAACTTACTGTATAATGTATCAGTGCACAGTAAAGGAGGAAGTGTTCATGATGTGAACTTACTGTGTAATGTGTCAGCACAGTACAGGAGGAAGTGTTCATGATGTGAACTTACTGTATAATGTATCAGTGCACAGTACAGGAGGAAGTGTTCATGATGTGAACTTACTGTATAATGTATCAGCGCAGTACAGGAGGAAGTGTTCATGATGTGAACTTACTGTATAATGTATCAGCGCACAGTACAGGAGGAAGTGTTCAGGATGTGAACTTACTGTGTAATGTAACAGCACAGTACAGGAGGAAGTGTTCATGTGAACTTACAGTATAATGTATCAGCGTAGTACAGGAGGAAGTGTTCATGTGAACTTACAGTATAATGTATCAGCGTAGTACAGGAGGAAGTGTTCATGATGTGAACTTACTGTATAATGCATCAGTGCACAGTACAGGAGGAAGTGTTCATGATGTGAACTTACTGTATAATGTATCAGTGCAGTACAGGAAGAAGTGTTCATGATGTGAACTTACTGTATAATGTATCAGCGCACAGTACAGGAGGAAGTGTTCATGATGTGAACTTACTGTGTAATGTAACAGCGTAGTACAGGAGGAAGTGTTCATGATGTGAACTTACTGTATAATGTATCAGTGCACAGTACAGGAAGAAGTGTTCATGATGTGAACTTACTGTATAATGTATCAGTGCACAGTACAGGAGGAAGTGTTCATGATGTGAACTTACTGTATAATGTATCAGCGTAGTACAGTAGGAAGTGTTCAGGATGTGAACTTACAGTATAATGTATCAGTGTAGTACAGGAGGAAGTGTTCATGATGTGAACTTGCTGTATAATGTATCAGCGTAGTACAGTAGGAAGTGTTCAGGATGTGAACTTACAGTATAATGTATCAGCGCAGTACAGGAGGAAGTGTTCATGATGTGAACTTACTGTGTAATGTAACAGCACAGTACAGGAGGAAGTGTTCATGATGTGAACTTACTGTATAATGTATCAGCGCACAGTACAGGAGGAAGTGTTCATGATGTGAACTTACTGTATAATGTATCAGCGTAGTACAGTAGGAAGTGTTCAGGATGTGAACTTACAGTATAATGTATCAGTGTAGTACAGGAGGAAGTGTTCATAATGTGAACTTGCTGTATAATGTATCAGCGTAGTACAGTAGGAAGTGTTCAGGATGTGAACTTACAGTATAATGTATCAGTGCAGTACAGGAAGAAGTGTTCATGATGTGAACTTACTGTATAATGTATCAGTGCAGTACAGGAGGAAGTGTTCATGATGTGAACTTACTGTATAATGTATCAGTGCAGTACAGGAGGAAGTGTTCATGATGTGAACTTACTGTATAATGTATCAGCACAGTACAGGAGGAAGTGTTCATGATGTGAACTTACTGTATAATGTATCAGCTCAGTACAGGAGGAAGTGTTCATGATGTGAACTTACTGTGTAATGTATCAGCTCAGTACAGGAGGAAGTGTTCATGATGTGAACTTACTGTGTAATGTAACAGCACAGTACAGGAGGAAGTGTTCATGATGTGAACTTACTGTATAATGTATCAGCGCACAGTACAGGAGGAAGTGTTCATGATGTGAACTTACTGTATAATGTATCAGCTCAGTACAGGAGGAAGTGTTCATGATGTGAACTTCCTGTATAATGTATCAGCGCAATACAGGAGGAAGTGTTCATGTGAACTTACTGTGTAATGTAACAGCACAGTACAGGAGGAAGTGTTCATGATGTGAACTTACTGTGTAATGTATCAGTGCACAGTACAGGAGGAAGTGTTCATGATGTGAACTTACTGTATAATGTATCAGCGCACAGTACAGGAGGAAGTGTTCATGTGAACTTACTGTATAATGTATCAGCGCACAGTACAGGAGGAAGTGTTCATGTGAACTTACTGTATAACGTATCAGCGCACAGTACAGGAGGAAGTGTTCATGATGTGAACTTACTGTGTAATGTATTAGTGCACAGTACAGGAGGAAGTGTTCATGATGTGAACTTACTGTATAATGTAACAGCTCAGTACAGGAGGAAGTGTTCATGATGTGAACTTACTGTATAATGTATCAGCGCACAGTACAGGAGGAAGTGTTCATGATGTGAACTTACTGTGTAATGTAACAGCACAGTACAGGAGGAAGTGTTCATGATGTGAACTTACTGTATAATGTATCAGTGCAGTACAGGAGGAAGTGTTCACGATGTGAACTTACTGTATAATGTATCAGCGCACAGTACAGGAGGAAGTGTTCATGTGAACTTACTGTATAATGTATCAGTGCAGTACAGAAGGAAGTGTTCATGATGTGAACTTACTGTATAATGTATCAGCGCACAGCGAGACACCCGGTACAACACATATACAGGAGTTACAATTTCACACATTGTACATGATAGTTGTATGAGACAGTATACTGAATAGGATAATATACAGTTTAGCTCCGCCCATTCAGGCTTAAGTTATAAACAGTGTTACTGAGGCACAATACACTCCAGCAAATCACAAGAAATGTCATTTATACTCTTAAAGGCACAGTAACACACCTAATAATAACCCAGCAAGGGAATGCACTCCTTTTTATTCCAAATATTTTAAAAAGCTCTGTATAAAAGTTGTCTATGCTTATTAGAAAGCTAAACCAAAGCGAGGAGAGCAGAATTAAACTAAAATCAAGCCCAAACAGCTAAATTGGGAATTCAAGCACGGTCAGGAAAGCAGAGAAAAAACAGCAGAGCTTTCGCAACAGATCGCTGCTGATCTTAGAGTCGCCCTCATTTGGCAGCGCGAGCTGAGATGAGCAAGCAAAGCTGGCAGCTGACTGTCGGACAACTTTATTTCTTTCAAGAGCCTGAGAAAGTTCATGCAGAACAGCCATCTGTCCAGGCCGCACGGCTGCCAAAATACAGCGCTCTCCAGATCTAAAAATACATGGCAAAATAAATATCAGCCTTGCTGGAAATTTAGACAAGAAGCCCATCAGAGACTCGCGGCCCAAAGGTGCACAAGCACAAGGCCTCAGATTTTAGCTCAGGACCGGTGAAACAAGGTCAGACTAAAGAGTGACATCCATTAAAGAGCTAAAAGAGGGATTTAGGGAGTAAATAACATGAGCTGCAGGGGTGATATTCAGGACAAGCACATTCCACTCAGTCATCCCATTCAACCTCACTGTGTAGCAGCATCAGGTAACAGCAGCTCACCAATTACATTTTAACCTCTTTCTACTTCAGTGTCAGTGTCTCCTGATCCAGATAATATCCAGATAAGATGTATCCACATTCCATGTAATTGTTCTCAGTTTGGCAAATCCAGTCTTCACACTGCAAGTTATACAGTGGTACCCCTACTTACGAGCATCCCTACTAACGAGTATTCCAGGTAACGAGTCGAGATCTC
>BRDA01082630.1:0-12711 GCA_036984385.1 Crenuchus spilurus | reverse complement strand
ATCAATCAGCCAATCACTCAATCATTCAGTCACTCAATCCCTGAATCCCTCACTCTCTCAATCATTCAGTCACTCAATCAATCAATCAGCCAATCTCTCAATCATTCAATCACTCAATCAATCAGCCAATCATTCAATCCCTCACTCTGTCAATCATTCAGTCACTCAATCACTGAATCCCTCACTCTCTCAATCATTCAATCACTCAATCCCTCACTCTCTCAATCATTCAGTCACTCAGTCACTCAATCCCTCACTCTCTCAATCATTCAGTCACTCAGTCACTCAATCCCTCACTCTCTCAAACATTCAGTCACTCACTCAATCACTCAATCCATCACTCTCTCAATCATTCAGTCACTCAATCACTCAATCTCTCACTCTCTCAATCATTCAGTCACTCAATCACTCAATCCCTCACTCTCTCAATCATTCAGTCACTCAATCACTCAATCTCTCACTCTCTCAATCATTCAGTCACTCAATTACTCAATCCCTCACTCTCTCAATCATTCAGTCACTCAATCCCTCACTCTCTCAATCATTCAGTCACTCAATCCCACACTCTCTCAATCATTCAGTCACTCAATCACTCAATCCCTCACTCTCTCAATCATTCAGTCACTCAATCACTCAATCCCTCACTCTCTCAATCATTCAGTCACTCAATCCCTCACTCTCTCAATCATTCAGTCACTCAATCCCTCACTCTCTCAATCATTCAGTCACTCAATCACTCAATCTCTCACTCTCTCAATCATTCAGTCACTCAATCACTCAATCCCTCACTCTCTCAATCATTCAGTCACTCAATCAATCAATCAGCCAATCACTCAATCATTCAGTCACTCAATCACTGAATCCCTCACTCTCTCAATCATTCAATCACTCAATCAATCAGCCAATCATTCAATCCCTCACTCTCTCAATCATTGTCACACAGTCACTCAATCCCTCTCTCAATCATTCAGTCACTCAGTCACTCACTCAATCCCTCACTCTCTCGATCATTCTGTCACTCAATCACTGAATTCCTCACTCTCTCAATCTTTCAATCACTCAATCACTCAATCCCTCACTCTCTCAATCATTCAGTCACTCAATCACTGAATCCCTCACTTTCTCAATCATTCAGTCACTCAATCACTGAATCCGTCACTCTCTCAATCATTCAGTCACTCAATCACTCAATCACTCAATCCCTCACTCTCTCAATCATTCAGTCACTCAATCACTCAATCCCTCACTTTCTCAATCATTCAGTCACTCAATCACTGAATCCCTCACTCTCTCAATCAGTCAGTCAATCAATCAGCCAATCAATCAATTTCTCACTCTCGGTCATTCAATCAGTCACTCAGTCAGCCAATCAATCCCTCACTCTCTCAATCATTCAGTCAGTCACTCAGCCAATCGGTCAATTCCTCACTCTCTCAATTATTCAATCAATCAGTCAGTGAGTCAATAAATCAGTCACTCATTCATTGTCAGTCAATCCATGATCACTCAGTCAATCACTCAATTAGCCAATCACCCACAAAGCCAATAAAAGTCATTCAATCACTGTCAATCAGTCATTCATTCAATAAATCAACCATTATTTTGACTCTGAAATACATTAAAATACTGGCAGATAAAAAAACATGACTGATAAACCTGTCCTTCTGTCACAAGTCAGCAGTTATTCTATTTTGTATTTATATTTTATAAGATTAAAAAAAGTCAAGCCATGATGTTGGCCTTATCAGCAGGCCTTCATTCTGTATAGTCAATCACTATCCTTAAGGTCCAATAAAGTATCTTAAAACCACTAAAGTTACCACCACCATGGTGTACCCTATTATCATGGACATCAGTCACATCACCTCTTTTGTCCATGATGATGGTTTTACACTCTGATACAACTGACTGTGCTTACTTATTTATACAGTAAACCCTGTCACATGACATCCTGGGCCAAACCAGGGGTGGTCATAATGTTCTGAAATGACTGTGTATTAATGTTTTGACTGGTCAGTGAATTATTTGCTTAGAAAATAAACAATGTAGAATTTAATCAGGGGTGTCCAAACTTTTGCGCCAGTCAGCCCTGTTTGAGACTTTACGGAGAAATGAGTGTCTTGCTGAGAGGTTCTCTCTGTCTCAGCAGGTCTCGGTGAAGAGCATTAGTCTTGTGAAATCTGGGTCTGGATGTGAGTCTCAGGTGCTCCTCTGGATGTGTTTGGTCAAAAGGATACGGAGGTGAGATTTGTCTTCTTTAAGGCTCTCTGGAGAGGCGGGCACGTGTGTTCGTCTTTATGAAGGCGGGTGTGGTGGGCAGAGTCATTTCACCAGAAAATGGCCCACCGGCGGCCTCCGTCCAGACCCGGCCAGTATTTCATCTTCACCGAAACACGTTTTACAAGGTTTTCAGCCAAGAATGGACCATTTATATGTCTCAGCTGTCACTTTAAAAATCATTTTAAATTCATAAATGTGTTTACATTTAGAAATCAAATCACTCATAAAATTAAACTTTTATTCTAAAAAACAACTAAAAATAAACACACAGGCAGCAAAGCAAACAACATTTATTCAGAGACACTTGTGAGGATGTAACAAAATAAATAGAATTTTGTTTTCTCAACATTGCAAATTGTCATCAATCAACATTTTTTCTTGAGATAATGACATAACACTAATAATGCAGCATTAACTCACAATCTCAGGAAAACAATGTTTGTTTTCCTGACATCTCACTAAAATTATCCCATTCTGTATGTATGTATGTATGTATATATATATATATATATATATATATATATATATATATATATATATATATATATGTTAATAATTACAGCAGTAGTTACATAATGAATGACATTTATATCCATTTTTTATTCTCAATCAACAAGAATGAGTTTGGTTAAGAAATGACAAACATGGCACAAATTTGAAGGATGGTACTTCTTCATACTGCATCAATGTACTGTACCTAAAATTTTTTTTAATGAGGCTATTAAACTATAAAAGCACTAAACCTGTGGAATGAAACATTGTAAAGATGTAAAATGTGAACACAGGCTGTAAATGTAAACATATGAGAGTAAAAATGCAAAACAAGTGAAGCTCATGTACAACTACTTACAACAAAAAGGAGCTGTGAGCTTCTGTTTGTGTCCACTGGGGTCAGTGTTGCTGCAGTGTGTAATCTTCACAGTAGTGTAAATATGATTTTTATGCTCAATTTAAATGCTCATATCTCTGTTTTTACTTGTTCTATCAACATCAAATGAAAACTAGTGTAGAGTTTAGAGAGAAGTTGATGGTGGTGATCTTTGTTTTTAGTTTGTGACGTCTAAATCTTTTTGATGAAAACTCTTTTTTTGTGTGATATTTTTGTATATTTTTGTGTGATATTGGCTAATTAAGAGAGTTGTTGATAAATGAGCAGTCAGTGATGGCCCCACACTAGGATTTATCAGCTGTATCTTTATGCACCCCGAGTCCAGGCTCTACTCTGCTATCCCTTTCACTCAGTCTGGGTAATAACTCACAGTCCTCAGCTCTGCATATAGCTCAGTCCCCGGAGGTCTGTGATCGACATCGGATTCATAATTATATCCAGACCCTATTGCGGGAGACACAAATCCCCACAAGCATTTTAATGGCCTTGGAGTGGTGACCATGTGTGAAGTGTCAAGCTCCATATATCCTCCACAACTGCACAACATCTTCTTTCCTGAAGGTGCTCCAGCAATGCATATTCATACACAGCGGGGAATTATTCCTTTTGTCTGCTCATGAATATGTTCCTCTACGTGTCCGTGGAAGGAATGTCAATCAGTTTGGTAAGATACGAGCTGCTGGTCTGTAGATCTAGAGATGCATGAGAATTGATTTGATTGGAGCATTTCATTAAAAATTTAATTTTGCATTAAAAGCATTCTTTTACAATCAGTGGAGGCTAGGGCTCCCCCTCCATGTTTAAATTAATAAGTATATATGTAAAGTCTGTATGTAAACATGCACAATAACATGTAATATATCAAATATTTTTTGGGGAAATTAGCTTCCTGGTTCATTCTCTCTCTCTTCTGAGGTGACAGAAATATCAGCCAGTCAGAGAAGCAGTAGCCAATCACTGACCTGATGACACAACATACAACATAAATGTAGCCAATCAGCATCCTCCAGTCTGTTGCCTAAAGGCTTCATTTATCTCCCCCAGCAGAATGGATCAGTGGTTTTAGGAACATCTGACATTATTGATGTAATACACGTCTCTAGAAATGCTAATATTCAGTCTTAATAGTATTTTTGCTCATTTTATTGTAATGTTAGTGACTCAGTTGGTAATCTAATGATACATACTGTACTTTCTATCTTTACACATTTACATGTAATTACAGTTTTTATTAACTATTAGTCTTTAATGCCAATTAAACAGTGACTTTAGCACAGTGCACTGCTAACCTGGAGTTTGTGGAAACTAACTGAATATGGCTCAAACAGCCTCACCTACAATATTTTACACCATCACTGCTTACAATGCATATTCTAAAAACAGAAACAGGAATAATACGCAAGCAACAAAAGACTTATTTTCATTGTGGTTTAATTTGTGTAGACTTAGTCCTAAGAATCACTTGACTAAAGCACTAAAATAAAGCAATATAATTGTAATAATGGCATTATGACCCTTCCCAGCAACAATTGCTTCTCTAAGATCATGGCTTTCTTCTGTGCCATTGTGATAACACACACCTGAACATCAGCAAGCTGCCCAAAGCCTGCTTTAGCAGTGCCTGACCTGTTGTTATGCGTATGTGCTCTCTTATTAAGGCCCCATGTTCTCCAGTTCTGCATATGTGTTCTCTCAGGTTCCCATGTTCTCCAGTTCTGCATATGTGCTCTCTCAGGTTCCCATGTTCTCCAGTTCTGCATATGTGTTCTCTCAGGTTCCCATGTTCTCCAGTTCTACATATGTACTCTCTCAGGGTCCCATGTTCTACATATGTGCTCTCTCAGGGTCCCATGTTCACCAGTTCCACATATGTGCTCTCTTAGGACCCCATGTTCTCCAGTTCTACATATGTGCTCTCTCAGGGTCCTGTGTTATTCAGCTCTATGTAGCGATAATAACAGTGTATATTATGATATTGTTCTTCTGATGTGGTATTTATCTGATTTTAAAATCTTGTAAGGACCAGTTGTTTACATCCAGATGCATAAAACCATCAAATTCAAAGGAGATGTGCTTTGTTGTTTACGTGACTGTAAACTCACACCCCGATGGCCATTATTCTTTTTTCATTTACTAAAATTAACACAACACACAATAAACAGAGAGAAAGACAGTAAGCAGGTATTGAACAGTCAGTAAAGACAGTGCTCTTCATCATCATGTGTATTTTGGGAGAAGAGAACAGACCCGTCGTAGCAGGGAGCCTCTGCAGGAAGAAAAGGCCGTGCAAGTCATTATTAATTTTCCAAACATAAAAGTATTGAGAACAAAGTCATTCCTCTTTTCTTGCACATCAAACACTGACCTTAAAGATTTCTCCTGATTAAGCTCTTCAGAGGTAAGACTGCACTCGTCCGTCTTTTTTTTCTTCTGGACTCGTCCTCAGTCTGGCTGCAGATGTTGGATGAATGGAGTGGCTGGAATTGTTCTCTTTTACTTTTTGTGTCCTCAATCAGTCTAATTGGTCAGTTAATTATAGATTAAGTTCATGTACAGCGCTAAATGAAAGGTTCCCTGGCTAAGCTTATCAGTCTTACAGAGCTGGGCAGGGAAATGCTAAACTTTGTGAGTCTGTTGTTTTAATGTTTTAATGGAAATCTTCAGTCATATCAGAATATTATAACCACCTACTTGTATCTACACCCATTGTCTCATTTTAGCTCCACTGTGCATACAGGTGCACTTTGTAGTTCTACAGTTACAGACTGTAGTCCATCTGTTTCTCTGTTTACTTTCTGTTCATCAATGGTCAGGACCCTCACAGATCAAGTGGATCATTCTCAGTGACACTGATGTGGTGGTGGTGTGTTAGTTACTGTCCTCTATTAGACACACCTACCTTGTTGGTCCACCTTGTAGATGTAATGTCAGAGACAGCAGCTCAGCACACTTTATGTTGGTCCTCCACTTCTTCATTGGTGGCTGGTTGGTGCACTTTCATCTGATGTTTATAGACATCATCTGTTCTGCTGTCACACACTAACACACCACCACCACATCAGTGTCACTGAGAATGATCCATCTGCTCTATGGGGGTCCTGACCATTGAAGAACAGGACAAAGTTCCCACCACTTTCTGAAATGACTGATTGTGTCCTTAGCACTTAAAGCGATTTTGCCACTTTGTTCTATCAGGACAGTTTTTGCTGCAGCAACGTTTTGATGCTTAATCAGAGACACATCTGCTCTATCACATCAGGGAGAAAAATCAGCCTCTGAAATGAATAAATGTGCCATAACTGACATTTTGTGAAATTAAACAAATTATTATTTGAACACAATAGATGAATAATAGAAAACAGTACAAGACAAGTGCAATAACAGTTAAAATGAGCTTCTTTATAGTTAGGCATCACCTCCATTTTTTCATAATACTGTGTAAACTAGCACACTACAAGCTTGCCTCTCTTGTACATTCTGCTCTTCACTTTCTGCCCTCCATCTGGATTTCACCCATCATTGGAGTCACATGACTGAAAACAACGTATTACAGACTGTAGCCCATCTGTTACTACACAGTTTATTAACCCTCATCAATAGAAACCAGCACCACAGAGCAGAGCCTGGTCTGATGTTATTTGGGTGATAGATGAGGTAAAGAGGGTTGATTAGTTGTGTAACAGGTGGTCTGACAGAATGAACACTCTTCTTTTGCTTTATTTGATCACTTTCAGATCACACCTGTGTGTACTGTATAAACATCCAAAACAAACACTGAGCATGTAAAAATGACCCCTATGATCTCGCCATAAAAGGTAAACAACTTTTCTAATCTGTCTGTCTCTCTCTGTCTGTCTGTCTGTCTGTCTCTCTCTCTCTCTCTCTCTCTCTCTGTCTCTCTCTCTTTCTTTCTGTCTGTCTGTCTGTCTGTCTGGTAGGTGGTTCAGATGAAATGGTTAGTAAAGGTAGACTCAGTGCAGGTCCTGACTGAACATATTCAGAAATAAAGTAAATAAAAATGATTTATTCAGGTCTGTTCTTGGTTTTTCATTCTGAGGATGAAATTTCTGTGTGTAAACAGAGCTGCTGTTGTGCTGGTAGCTGCTCTAAATGGGTCACTTCATGCATTGGGACTGTACGTTGCGTTTCATTTTTTCCCATCATTCCTGTAGGCCGGATAACAAGCGAGAAATAACACACTTTACATGTGTGTGGCAGCGCGGAAGGGGTTTTGTTTTTCACAGCCCACCGTGAGCGTCCCTGCGGGCTTGGGGGCTGGGGGGGGTTAAACAAACAAATAAATAAATAAAGCGAGGCAGATGTAAAAAGGTTCAGTGTGAAGTTGCTAATGTGGAATGCATGTCCGGTCGGTGATGGGTGCTAAGTGTTTATACTTGTCGTATCTGTGCAGAGGGAGCAACACTCTCAGTCCTCAATCTCTGCAGCCCTGCACTGCCAGGCTTTATACTGTCAGCACTGTACAGACCATCTCATTTTAACAGCCTTAACAGTCTACAGTCACCTTTTAGCTATACATTCAGTTCACAGTTTACATTACAACCTTCTTCACATGTAATTATTTACACATTTGGGACAAAAGTTTTGGGACACCTCATTGTTTCTTTGGAGCTTTGCTGTGATTTATTACATTCAGTGACAATAAGCAGGTCAGGATGTTGGATCACCACCACCACCACATGCCCAACTCCATCCACCTCATCCCCGACTCTACAAAAGTACTGGATGGAACAGAGAACACAGCTCCACAGCTCAATGCTGTGCCCTGTAGCCCATTCCTGACATCAGAATGGTGCCAACACATTCATGTTTAGTCCTATTCTATTGGCAGTACTTCTATACAAGCTGTATGTACATCTCTGTCAGCGGAGTGCATTCATTAGAAGGTGTGTTCACAAACTTTTGGACAGACACTGTGTATATATAGTTATATAACTACTTAATTATTAACTACCTGTTCAACTGCCCACTAACTCAAGGTGATAATGGTTGGCAGGTGTATCATGTAAAGTTCTCGCACTCATTCCCCTGCAGTGTGAAACCAGAACTACCCAGATCACAGATGTAGCCGAGTGTAAAACCATCATCATGGACAAAGAACATGATGTTACATGATGTTTTACTGATGTACAAAAAAAGCTGATAATAGAGAACTGTGAAGCATGGCGGAGGTAGTATCTGAGAGACCTCCAACTTGTTCTAGAGTTGCTGTAGTGAAAGTGTACTGAGAAAAGATAACGAGCCTGGATTTGATCCTAGTCTGGACTCTCAGCTGTGAACTCATTAGTAATTACAGTAATCTAATTAGCTCTTTTTAAAGATGTTTGCTTTCCAGGTTTCTCAGCTGAGCTGGGTTGAGACGTTGAGCTGAGATTCTGCACAGCTGTGTGGGAGAAGCTCTGCTACACCCTGAGATGCTTCACTTTGGCAGTTTTATGATAAAACCTCAGAGTTAGCACAAAGGAGGTGAGCTGGAGTATATCTGTGTGTGTTAATCCTGCTGTTGTCTCCCGTCTCACCGTGGCGACCCGGTGCTATTCACTTATTCGTATTTTATTCCAACAATAGCCTTCCCGACTCCTCGCAACCTCGAATAATTGGAGGGAAAAGATGGGAAAAAATTGCATTTACTCCCCGAGCGAATCCTCCATCAGTGCTGATAATGCATGATGGAGAGAATTCCTCTGCTCCAAGAGTCAAAATGAGATTTCTTTTTCTTCCAAACAACAGAGAGTCAGAGGCAGAGAGCGGTGTGGTTGAAGCTGCTGCTCCGGTGACCGTATCACAGACGGGAGAGATTGGTGGGAGGGAGAGAGCATTATGGTGGCTTTAGATGGATGAAATGGAAGAATGGATGTGATTTCCTCCCCGACTCGAGCGCTCTGGAACATGGACTCACATAGGCATCACAGTTATCAGACGTCTGGAAAGAAATTCTGTCTCTTCATCTTCTGCTCTGTCTCTTTCCAGGACCATTACTGAGATCATTCAGCCTGGCCTCTGTGTCATAAGACAGCAAAACACATCCTACACAATCTATACTACAATCAGACTCCGAGTTAAGAGCAGATTTAAGTTTAGGTTTAGATTGAATTTAGTCTAACTGTGAGGCTAACGGAGCTAACAAAAACTGCAACTGAGTAGTCACCTAAAGCCTGTAAACATGCATCACCAAAATTTCATCCAGATCTGAACAAATGTCAAAGAGCCTAGTCAGTGAACTGCACTGTATTGTTTAGGATTCTCAGTTTGCCCAAATGTTAGTGTTTTTATATAGGGACTACAAGAAAATGATCACGGGACCAATGCGAGTCAGAGGGTGGAGTCAAAAAGCCTGCTGTAGGTAAAAAAATTAATACAGATGCTTCCAGGTAGGATTTAAATGCACAGAGGAGAGCAGCAAGTAAAAAACCCCAAAACTAAATAAAACAATAAATGCTGCAGCCAGAGATGAATTAATGTTTTGCGCTTGAAGGGAGAGAAAGGAAAAATAACTGAACTGCTACCTTGGCTGCAGGAGGCTTCCACAGCCCAGTGAATGCCAAAAAATGAGGAGGAGCTGCCATACCACACCACACCTGGAATTACAACCATACATCCACTCAACAGGCTCGCGGGTTTAGTGGCGTTTCCTGCTCAGGCAAGAAAACAAATCCCCAAAATTGTCCCATAAAATAACAAAGAAAGCAACATCTCTAACCTTCTTAAACTAGACTGAGAGGAGGCCAGGGTCTGGGAAAAGGCAAATAAGGGGATACAAGTTGAACCAAAGCAGGATCTCTGTGAAAACCTGTCTGCAGACCAGGAAACTGAAATGGCTTAGTGCTAAACTGCAGCGTCTGAATCTTTAAGAAAGCCAGTAAACAGCTAAACGTGATGAACTGATTACTTACTCTAACCAGTGAGGAAACTGGAACTCACCCAGTGACCAATCACTGAGCCAGAGGAAGAGGTAACCCAGGTAACGATGGCAAGAAAAGGGCCTGCCCTAGTGACCAATCACTGCTCTGCAGGTGTGGTCCCTTGCAGGTCTAGTTGCTGCTTTGTGAAGGCAATCCCTATAGACATAATTATAAAAAGTTAGTTTTTTATAAAAAAATAAGCAGAAAAAGTTTTATGGTTTGCTATATAATACCATGCCTACAGCATAATGCCGAACACTAAACATGTAGGGGCTTTTAGATTTTAAGTCCCAGAAAAATTTTTTTTCAGGCTGCACAGCACCAACGGGACCTGATGTAATTTCATATTTGTGCCAGAGAGCTCAGTTCTGTTTGTTTGAGACTCAAACTTCAGTAAAAAATTAGTCAGTGCAAAGTCTGGAACTAAACATAATTATGCTCATAAAATCTAAAACTCCACTGTGTTCTTTATGGTTCTCCGTCTGGTGTTTTATACAGCAAATATGTTACAAAGAAATTAAAAACACTTTTTCTGTAAAAGAAGCTTTCAATTGATCAGAAGTTTGTAATACACTTAGATCATACATCCTGCATGCTCAACACAACCTATACCAGCCATCAATGTCTGCTAATACAGTCTTAAATAAAAATCAGACATCTACTAGCTCTGACTCTTTAGTATAAATGATGCAGAATGTGGGGGTCAGTGCAGATCCGCTGGGGTCAGGCCTCATATGTGCAGTGTAATAAAGAATTATGAACATTTTACGGCTTCTCTGGGGCTGTAGAGACGTGACTAGTGAACTTTAACTTCAGCACTAAAACTCTGCAAACCTCCTCATTCAGACGTTTCTGTTTACTCATAAAAGTACTGAAAGTTTATGATTTTGTTATTAACTTTAAGCCCAGAACTTCACAGCTTATTTGCAGAATGAAATTCAAATGAAGAGTCTGTATATCTGCACCAAAAATGCAAACTATACACCTCAAATTCATACTAGACTCAAATCACTTCAGTTATTAGTGTCAAAATACACACAGAGATCTAAGACTTTTTATATGTCCACAAAAGGCCTTTCCTCTCAAATATTGTTCACAAATGTGTCTGAATCTATGTTAGTGAGTACTTCTCCTTTGCTGAGATAATCCATCCACCTCACAGGTGTGACATATAAATATGCTGATTAGACAGCATGATTATCACACAGGTGTGTCTTAGACTGGCCACAATAAAAGGCCATTCTAACATGTGTAGTTTTATCACACAGCACAATGTCACAGATGTTGTAAGTATTGAGGGAGCGTGCAATTTGCATGTTGACTACAGGAATGTCCATCAGAGCTGCTGCCCGTAAATTGAATCAGGCATTTCTTTACCATAAGCCGTTTCCGAAGGTGTTTCAGAGAATGGCAGTACATCCAACCGACCTCACAATCACAGACCACGTATAACCACACCAGCCCAGGACCTCCACATCTAGCATCTTCACTTTCAACATCATCTGAGACCAGCTGCAAGGACAGCCGCTGCAACAAACAGTTTACATAACCAAAGATTTTCTGCAGAAACCATCACAGGGAAGCTCCTCTGCATGCTCATCATCCTCATTGGGGTTTCCACTTGACTGCAGTTTGTTTTTGTCACCACCTTGAGTGGGCAAATGCTCACTTTTGATGGTGTTTGGCATGTTGAAGAGGTGTTCTACCCCACTGCCACCATGGGCCACTCAATTCACATTGACATTAGCAAACTGCTCACCCACACAATGCTATACATTGTACCATCTGTCATGTACAGTGAAAAACAGCATTCATCTGTGAAGAGAGCACCTTTCTGATGTGCCATACGACAAACTGCAGTCAGCTGGAGACCCCAATGAGAACAACAAGCATGCATATGAGCTTCCCTGCTCATCAATGTATCATGCTGTTCAATCAAAATTTTGATATGTCACACCTGTGAGGTGGATGGATTATCTTGGCAAAGGTGCCACTAACAGATTTAGACACATTTGTGAACAATATTTGAAATAAAAAGGCCTTTTGTATACATAGAAAAAGTCTTAGATATTTGAGTTCAGCTCATGAGACGGGAGCAAAAACAAGTGTTTATTTATTTTTTTGTTAAGTGGATGATCTCCACACACCGCAGATTCATACTGGATTAAAAATAATGCTCAATTATTGCTTTCTGGCTGTTATTCATATGAACTACTCAGTAACTGGTCTATCTATTATGAATTATTCAGTATCTATTATTATTTTTTTTTATATCCACTAACATCCACTATGAATTCTTCATTAAATAGATTAAGTAATTATTCTACAGTGAGGAAAATAAGTATTTGACCTCCCTGCAAATTTGCAAGTTCTCCCACTTAGAAATCATGGAGGGGTCTGAAATTTTCATCTTAGGTGCATGTCCACTGTGAGAGACATAATCTAAAATACAAAAAAACTGGAAATCACAATGTATGATTTTTTAATAATTTATTTTTGTGTTACTGCTGCAAATAAGTATTTGAACACCTACCAATCAGCAAACATTCTGGCCCTCAAAAGACCTGTTAGTCCGCCTCTAAAAAGTCCACCTCCACTCCACTTATTATTCTAAATTAGAAG
>BRDA01082628.1:106-31775 GCA_036984385.1 Crenuchus spilurus | reverse complement strand
GTGTGTGTGTGTATGAGAGAGAGAGATGGAGAGAGGAAGAAAGGCTGAGACTAAGAGCTCTAAGGAAAAATGTCCTGAGGGACAGGAAGCTGGGAGTGACACCAGCCCTCCGCTTCCCATTTAGCCTCAGGGTCAAACCATTAAATGGTCAAAGTGAATGAAATAATTTCCATGGCAACTTCCTGTATGGAGGCACACACACACACACACACACACACACACACACACACCACACACAGGTGGTCCAAGCAGCCCCACTGCCTCTCGCAAAGCTGTTCTCCAAGGTTTTCAGCCCAGACTGTAAGAGAAAAACCCTTCACTTTTCCTGTTCCTTCCACTCTCCCTGCTCTCACATTCAGCCTGTGGCGGGTTTCCTAACCACCTGCTGCCTCCACTACATGCTGCATTTAACCCATGTGTTCTGTTTACAGCATGAAGTTCACAGAACCTCTTAAAACTCAACGTTCTGCTCACCTTTATGGTAACTGGTGTTGAGCTTGACTGTGTAAATTTAATATCTCTACAAATTAGTAGAAGTTTGTTAAAAACATCCACTATGTAACGTTTTCTTGTCTGAACAATAAATAAATTGGATCAAATGTTTTGGTGCTGTTGATTCATTGTAAATTTTACTTAATTTTTCCCATAAAGTGCCATCTCAACCATTTGGTAGAGGTACAGTATATATTTAAAAAAGGTGTGGGGTCTTTAAAAAATCAATGAAATAAAAAAAATCAAATGCTTCCTTCTTGGTAAGGATGTTAAAGGGTAAAAAAACAACTAAAACTAACTTTATTTTATCAGTTTCACACGTTCTTATGTTTGTCATTTTTTACGCTTTTCCACATTTTATGAGAGCTGCTAATAAACATCATTTTGACATGATTTCGACTTGGCTAAATAAATAAAGCTGCTTAGCATTAGACCTTCCCTTCAAATGTTCACCATTTCATAACTGCCCTTTATTTTCTGTGAACATTTCATGATGAATGGACCAGAAAGGCTCCAACACTGTTGAATATAATCTTGTGATTATGGCACATAAAAGGTAAAGACGTTTTTTCCCTGTGAAGTAATTTTATGATAGTGATAAAATATTTGTATGTCTTGCTCATATAATACAAACCATGAAAAAAATCTATTTTTATGGATTTCATGACCTTTCTGAGTGTGGCACACCTGCTCTGTGTAAAAAGATCAGAATCTGAGTGATTTCTTCTTAATGTTTTATACACAAAGTGGCAAAGCAAAACTTTGGGCATCCCTTGTCAAAAGTCCTGTTATTTGAACAGTTAAATGAGTAGAGAATTTCCAGAAGGCACAAATGCATGAAAAGATTAAACATTCTTCTCGAAATGCAGAACCAAAATACTATATTAATTTTGTTTTGTATAATTTTAGAGTAAAAAGAAAAGGAGCACCATTTAGACACCCCTAGATATTTGAGTTGTCAGATAATTAAGCAAGGTCTCAGACATTCATTAACTTGTAATGGCTATTTTTTGATCACGGTCATTGGTAGGAAAGGCCAGGTAGAATATATTTAAAAGCATTTTATGAATACAATTCATTCATGATATGTGCTTATGTTGCAGCCAGCGGCATGGGGAACACTTCAGTGGAAGGAAGAATGGATTTAATTAAATATCAGCAAATTCTGTAAGCAACAATCACACAATTTGTAAAAAAATGTAAAAGCTCAATAGAGGGTGGTGATCATAAACACACCACAACATCCACAATGTACTACTTCAAGAGGTACAGGCTGAAGATTTTGCAATGGCCCTCACAGTCCCTTGACCTAAATATCATCAAAACACCTGTGGATAGAGCTCAGAAAGAGCAATGCATACAAGACAATCCAATAACCTCACAGAACAAGAAGCAAGAAGCATTATTGGGTAAAAATTACTCACACAGGAAAAGAGAGACTCTTAGCTGGCTGCAAACAGTGTTTACAAGATTGCCAAAGGAGTAAGTACAGGCCATGCATGGTGCCCAAACTTTTGCTGTGGTCCCTATTATCTTAGCTAATAACAATAGCAGAAGTTTTGATCGAGTGCTCAAACATTTTCATGCCATTGTACATACAGTACTGGGTATCCAGCATATCATATAATGACATAAAGGTAACAGCAAGAAGTCGTGAGGGTCATAAACCTGAAGCTAATACCTGAGAGATACCGGCAGTGGGCGTTTGGCTAGAAAAGCCTATGCCCTCCTGTATGCGCATCAATGCATAGAGAAGATACTGTTATGGCATGCAGATCCAGCTCCACAGAGAGAGTGGAAGAGGTGCCAGGCCATTGACAGCCACTCACTATGCTCCTCTCAGCTCCTCTCCTCTCCACTTCTCTCCTCTCCAGGCCAGGGCCAGCTTGCTCTCCAGCATGGTAATGTGTGACAACAGTCTTCTGCTTCCTCACACCAACAGCAGAGTGTCAAGCTAGAGTCAGAGATGATCAATGGCGCAAATGCAGTGTCAGCCCAAAGTCTCCCAATCCAACCCACACCCGGGCCACTGCCGAGAAGCCTTTCAGAGCCGGCTCTCTTAATATCCATTAGGGGCAGCGGTCTGCTACAGCCACCGCTCCATGATGAATGGACTCGGGATTTTGTGGCCAGCGATGTACAAGCACAGATAACCCTGACGCCTGGCCCCTCCTGAGGCACAGAGAAGTAACACACTAAATAATCTATATAAATCTTGGGGCAGATACGTGCATGGGCACCCTCAACATCACGTGGAATGGCTTCAGATGCGCAAGGCCAGGCTATGTCCATTAACTCCTGAGGCTAGACAGAACAACTAAACCAGTAGTGGCTATACAAGGCAAAAGTTACAAGTTTTCAAATGAATATTTTTTTGTGTTGTTAGCATACTTGTTGTTGTGGGCGCAGGACTGCGGGGGGTTTGTGGAGAAGAGAACAGAACTTGCTGCTTGATGTGAAAGAAAGGCAATTCAGGTTGTAAGCCTCCACAAAGCTTTTTTTGGTAATTCACAAGAGAGTCTACCCAACACTGTAATACTTTTAGTAGTGTTTACTGTTGAAACATGCTTGCACATCACAGCAGAAAATGATTCCTGTTCTTGACTATGGTGAACAGATATCCATGTTTCCTGGGGACAGTCCCTGTTTTTCATGACCTATCTCTGGATGGTGTTTTCCTCGGAAATAACATTAACAAAGTCCCGGCAAAGAGCAACTACTAACCACTTCAACCACATGCTTGCCTAGTTTTAGAGAATACTGCTGTGTAAAGCTCAACCAGAAGCTAGCAAGTGTCAACCCAGCCAACACATCCATATGGAGCCCATATGGGCAGCGCAGTTGGATTCAAGCAAGGTTTGTTCATGGGTTAAATATTGGTCATACATATGGATGCCCTCCAGGATAAGTGATGGGACCAGAATGAGGTCCTACCCTCAACCCATAGAGCCCACTTGGTTGTACACTGGGATCCCCTTAGAACACAAAACCCACAACGTGCCCATGTGGGCCACATATATAAAGTTACTATGCCACCTACATTTACCTAATGTTGGCAGCCCATTAGGGTCCCACTAATGTACCAAGCCACCCAAAGCCCATAGCCTAGCAAGCCCATCTTCAACTCATGTGGGCTCCACTTAAGTATGCTGAGAGTCCACAGCATCACCAAAAAAGATACAAGGCAACCCATGAAATAAAGTAGGGTGTTATGGGAATTGTACTACCAGATGATATGGAATATGTGATTTGTACAGCCATACAATCTGCAGTCTAATCTGTAGTCTACCAGTGTGCTCTACAGTACAAATAGTGCACAATTTTAAAAACTGCATCTCATTGTCAACCTTCTATATATTACATATACTGTTGCAAGCAAAAGTATGTGAACCCTTTGGCATTACTTGGATTTCTATATAAATTGGTCATTAAATGTGTTTTGCTCTTCATCAAGTCACAATAGACAAACACAGTCTGCTTTACCACCTGGAGTCTGAGGGATTTTCAGACACTCTGATGTAGTCTGGCATGTCATGAACTTTTTAAAAATTACACGCATCTAAAAATATTTTTTTCCAAAGTGTTACACAGGCTTTTCTTCAGCACAAATTCAGCAACAACAGTGTCAAAACAGTAAGAGTGTCATAAATCTATATTTTGATTCAATCTGCTCTAAACTTTCCAAAAACCTATTTTCAGATGTGAAAAAAAAATCTGACTTTCTAAATCAGATGTGCTGATATATTGTGAAAGATCACACTCTAAACATTTCTAGCCAAGAATTTTGAGCTCTGAACTGAATAAACAGAGGTCTGCTTCACAATAGTTATTACAGTATTAAGAAAGTGTATGTGGTTTTATTTTTAAAGCTTAACACATGTGAGTTGACACTGTTTTCACGCAGTCAGGTGTGAACCAGTCAGGTAGAGGTCTATTGTTCAGTTTCACCTCAGGGGAGTGTCCTTTGTTTGGTATAAACCAATAGAATGTCTGGATTTACCATGTCATTATCATATGAATGACAGCGCACAACTTTTGGAGGGAAAATATGTTCAGCTTTTCTGCCTCACTTTCACAGACGTGTCTCTGCTTATTTAAGCTCCTCTCACAAGAATTGTTTCAAGGTACATTTGTTTGAAAAGTAGACCTTTTAAGGTTTCTGAGGCTTAGTTTTGTTTCTAGGACAAAATCTTGCAGAGTTACATAAGGGTTTTTGCAGAATTTTGTTAATATGCAGGAGAGCCGACTACAGAAGGTTAAAATAAACCACAAAAAATGATTGAACACAACATGTAAACATTCACACTGCAGGGTCGAAATAGTATGTTAACTTTTAGGCTAATGACCAGCAATATCTAAGGAAGCAGGAGTCAGCCAACCTAGAGCCAATCAATGTGATTAGGATGTGTTGGTTAAAGCTGCCCTGCCCTTTAAAAAACAGTTTTGAGTTTTGCTGTTCTCAAGAAGCATTGCCTGATGTGAACCTTGCCTCACACAAAAGAGGTCTCAGAAGACCTACGTTCAAAAAATATTGACTAGCATGAAGCTGGAAAGGGTTACAAAAGTATCTCTAAAAGCATTGATGTTCATGTGTCCACGGTAAGACAGACTGTGTACAAATGGAGAAAGTTCAGCACTGTTGTTACTCTCCCTAGGCATGGTCATCCTTTAAAGAAGACTGCAAGAGCACAGCGCAGAATGCTCAATGAGGTGAAGAAGAATCCTAACGTGTCAGCTAAAGACTTACAGAAATCTCTGGCACATGCTAACATTTTTGTTGACAAATCTACAATAATAAAATATTAAACAAAAATGGAGTTCATGGAAGGACACCACTGATGTCCAAAAAAACATTACTGCATGTTTGAAGTTTGCAGAAGAGCACCTGGATGTTCCACAGCACTACTGGCAAAATATTCCGTAGACAGATGAAACCAAAATTGAGTTGTTTGAAAAGAACACACAAGGCTATGTGTGGAGAAAAACAGGCACAGCACAGCAACATCAAAACCTCATCCCAACTGTGAAATATGGTGGAGGGGGCATCTCGGTCTGAGGCAGCTTTGTTGCCTCAGGCCCAGGATGGGTTCAATGTAAAAATGAATTCCCAAGTTTACCAAGATATTTTGCCGGAAAATTTAAGACAATGTGTCCACCAACTGAAGCTCAACAGAGGATGGGTGATGCAACAGGACAATGACCCAAAACAGAAGTAAATCAACAACAGAATGGCTTCAACAGAAGAAAATACACCTTCTGGAGTCCTGACCTCAAGAGAGTGATTCACACCAGACATCCTAATAATATTGCTGATCTGAAACAGTTTTGTGAAGAGGAATGGTCCAAAATTCTGAGCTATTACTACAGGAACCATTTGGTTGCGGTTATTGTTGCCAAAGGAGGGTCAACCAGTTATTAAATCCAAATGTTCACATACATTTTCCACCCTGCATTGAATGTTTACATGTTGTGTTCAATAAAAACATGAACACATATATTTTTTGTATTAGTTTAAGCAGAATGAGTTTGTCTATTGTGGTGACTTAGATGAAGATCAGAACACATTTAATGACCAATTCATGTAGAAATCCAAGTAATCCCAAAGGCTTCACATACTTTTTCTTGCAACTGTATATTACTCTGTCTGGCAACTAGTTTATAGACATGGGTCTTCTTCCACTGTCAAAACACATTTCACAAAGTTATATAGTTCGTACTCAATGGTTTCAGATGGTTTTCACCATAGTTTGTCACAGTACAATAGTTAACATGGTCAAGATATGTGAAACTGGAACTGACCACCCCTCCTCTTTATTTCATAGACAAAATCTGAATGGCAAACTGAAATACAAAGTTTGTATGTTATTAATAATTGTCCATTTGAAAGTCATCATTCTTCAAGTCAGCTTTATATAATCAGCATTATTTCATAGTTCCTGTTGTTTCATTGAACAAGTTTGACAGAATCCTAAGAAGACTGACCCTAATGCAAAATTCTGTCTCAAAATACATACTGTACATTTAGAAGTCATTTTTTGTTTTTCGCCTTTGCAATCAAAAGCTTTAAGAATACAGAAATTGAAATAATATGCACAATGCTGACAACCTTAATCTCTTTTAACATTGCTAGCAAGTTATCATGTTAGCCTACAGCAATAGCTACTGTAGCATAGCTGAATAGACTCTGAGAGATTTGCCAACAACATTTTACCCAATGTACTTCCCATATAGAGTGACTTTATGGCAAAAAACGCAAAAAACACAAAGCACAAAGTTTTCCCCTCAAGCTATATCAATAGTCAAGCAATGGAAAGAGAAAAATAGAAGCGTAGATCTTTAGATCCCTACAAAAATCGATAAGCCACACAATCTCGGGAAAGTCCTTGTCACCTTTGGCTTTACATTCCAGGCTTCTGTGCTGGGTTCTGGACTCACATCTACAACTCAGTGTAGACAATCAAATACATAAAAGTGAGGTAGGACACTGGAGTGAAGATGAGGGAGAGAAAAAGAGAGAAACAACTTTTAGATAGCTGGATATTTTTATTTCTTACTTTAAATATTGAGGGCTGCATTAATGTTACAGGGTAAAGCTCTCATTGAAACTGCAGCCTCTTTCACTGAGCTCCAGAGTGAAAAAAAATAGCTTGCTTAAAATACCCATCGACAAAGTGAACGAGTGTACTTCGCCCATATTCAACTTTCAAATCACATCAAAAGAGACTTTTCTGTGCCTCCTCCTGCTCCAAACAGGGGACCATGCAAGGCCGGAGTTTGAGCTATCTCCAGAAAGATGACTTTTAAAAAAATGTATGCGTGCATCTCTTCCTCCCTTGTGAAAAACGAAATAAACAGGCCACATCTGCATCAGAACCAGCCGCCTCTTTTCATTAGCTGCAGTGCGTAGCTCCAGGCTGGTGAAGGGGGGCTAGAAAACACTTCAGAGCCCAGTGCAACAATGGGAGTTAAATAAACAGAGCTATGCCCTTGTGGGCCCAACTTCTCTTTGGCTTTCTTCATTTCAGAAGCCCTTCTCTTAAGAAGCAGGGACAGGATTAAAGTGATTGTTACCTCAGTGTGGCGATGCTAACAAAATAAACAGCCATACAAAACCGACAAATCAAAAAGTTAGACTATCATCAGAAAGTTTGTTTTAGTTTATATGTTAATTCAAAAATGTAAACTGTGTTATATATTATATTTTCATTAAGTAAAGCAACATAGTACAAGCCTGCTTTTGTTCTACTGTTGATCATTATGGCTTGATCATCATCCAGCATCTCAAATTATTAGAATTTTTTATTTCAAGTTAAGGTTACAAATGCTGTGTATATATATCAGGCTACAACTTTAGCTTTAGTAATATCAAGTCACTCTTGGACCACATACAGTGTTAGAAGCACTGGGGTGGCACGGTGACTTAGTGGTTAGCAGGGGTGGTACTTGGGCTGGGCTACCCGCCTTATATCCAACCCAGAACCGATCGACCAACAACCATTCCGCATATGCACCCCACCTCTGAACGAATCTCTCCAAGTGTGCGCAGTGCACCTCGCAGGTTTTTGGGTTCAATCCCCATCTGGGTGGAGTTTCCATGTTCTCCCTGTGTCTGAGTGGGATTATGTAAATTGGCTACTCTAAATGACTCTGGTGTGTGAGAATGAATGTGTATGTCTGTGTGTATGAATGTATCTGTGTATGTCCAGATATGGTTGGCGCTCTATTCTGGGAGGACCCCCTAGTGCTCGATGCAGTCCTCCAAGTGGATGGTCATTTCCAGTTGAGACGCTGTGCGTGATTGGCTGCAACTTCTTGCTGGTGGTTGAGTTCTAAGTGTGTAAAAGGGTTGTGTTGATTGTAAAGCATCCTTGGGTATTAGACAGGCACTATATAAGTGTAACATTCATTCATCACTGGAAACAAAAGTCCTAGAGTCTGGAGGGACACTGGAGAGGCACAGAAGTCCAGTGTGAAGTTTCCAGTCTGTAATGGTTTGTGATGTGTTGACATTTTAGAGCACTTCATGCTTCCATTTGCTGACAAGCTTAATGGAGATGCTGCTTTCCTTTTCAAACAGGACTGCTGTTTGCTGATTGTGATGTTACAGTGCTTGACTAGCAAGACAACTCATGAGCTATGAGCCACATTTATCAACATTAACCATCTGGAGTTGGCATTTTAACAAAATTCTGAAAAAACATACAGTATATAACGCTGCAAGATTTTATCCTAGAAACAAAACTAAACTCACACCACAAATCTTAAAGGGTCTACTTTTCAAATACATGTAGCTTGAATCAAAAAATATTTTTAGATTCTTGTGAGAGGAAATGAAATAAGCAGAGACACGTCTGTGAGAAAGACTCAGACAGCTGCAAATATTTTCCCTCCAAGAGGTGCACAATAATGACATGGTAATTCCGGACATTCCATTGGTGGGTTAAAGTGGTCAGGAATCTGTGGAATGTTGATTTAACAAAAACCTCTCGCCTGAGGTGATCCTGAAGAAAAAAACTTCTCACCTCTCACTCATCTCATAAATATTCTCTATAGGGTTAGTGGCTAAAGAGTGTCACCTCACATACAATTTCTAAAACTGTAATGATCAGTGTGTAGGCAACACCTGTTTATTCAGTTCAGAACTCAAATATTTTGGCTAGAAATGTTTAGAGTGTTTTTTCACAATATATCAGCTCATCTGAAAATAGGCTTTTGTAAAGTCTAAATTTAGAGCAGACTGAATCAAAATATAGATTTATGACACTCTTACTGTTTTGACACTTTTGTTGCTGAGTTTGTGCTGAACAAAAGCCTGTGTAACACTTTAGAAAAATAATTTTAGATGGGTGTAATTTGTAAAAAAGTCATGTCAGACAACATCAGAGTGTCTGAAATACTCCAGGGGGTTAAAGCAAAATAGCTTTGAAATATGTGTAATGAATTACATTATGAACAAAAAAAGCTTTTTCATGGTTTTTTAAATGAGTGTAGCACCAAAAAGAAACAAAAACAACAAAACACAGTAGCACTTACAAATCAAGACTTGTTACTTCTGTCTTTTTATGCTACTTAAGTGTAATTATAAGCTACTCAGGCATCAAAATCAATGTTTGAGGCACACAGTGAGTCACACAAAACTGTACTGAAATTATTTCCAAATTATTTATTTTGTCAAGAAATTTAGTTTATGATTAAATTCCAACCTTGCAGTCACAGTCGTCACATAGAAATGTGTTAGCAAACAATCAGGAGTCCATAGCAGCAGTTGAGCAACACCTTATCAACCACTTCAGAGACCACAGCAGTCACATAGGTACACATTAGCAACCATATGGTAGACCATAGCAATTGTATAGCAACACCTTATCAACCACTCAAGAGACCACCGTAAGACCCTGCCAACAAATTAGGTACCACCTAGCAATGCCCTGTCAACCACCCGAGGACTGCTTAACCTGTGTAAGCACTTCTGCATTTTCTTCACATAATGCAGTAATTAGTTAATTAATTTATCGTTTTTTTTTTTTGTTTTTTTTTTTCATTCTTTTATTTTGATATTTTGCCAGAATTCAATTGAGAGTTTGTGCAATCATGAGATTTGCATTTTGCACTTCTATGTTTACATTACACTTTTGTCAAATCGTATATATTTTTATTATTATTATTATTATTATTATTATTATTATTATTATTATTATTATTATTATTATTATTCATCTAGTATATTTTACATTTACTCTTCATTTACACATTTATTGGGAAGTCGTATTCTTAGTGAAGTTTGTGATTTGTGATCTAGCTATATGTTGGTAGAGATGAATGAAAACATTTCTTGCTGAATGATAGTAAAGCTGATGATTGGCATGGCCTTTGCTGATTTTTTTTTTTATAGAGTCACTGGCTAATGCCGGCAGGGGGCATGGTGCAGCCTCTCAGAAACCATTTTCCAAGTAACTCCACCACTCTTCATTCACACATTGACACACTGAACCATTTCCAAGCTCTGTAAGACTTGCAGCACATGGTTATAGTCTGGAATTGGCGGTGGGGAGTGGATGTTGGAAGTTGACTTGAAAAAACAGACATGACATTTTTTTACAGAAAGAAATGACAGCATATCTGCCAATCCATCCAACAGTAATGCCAGACTGTCAGTCAGAACGCACTAAGCAGTAAATTGGAATATACGCCAATGTGGCCAAAATGGTAAAAGTTTCACAGGGGTTGTAGTGTGCTTCTTTCTTTGGGCGGAAGTTTAGGACTCTTCTCTGCCACTGTACACATGTGTTGCTAGTGACAGTTATGACTCGAAGCACTGGAGATGCTTCAGACAGTCATGGGTGCAGTCAGAGTGACAGCACAACAAAGGCAGACCAGCATCTTTGTTGTGTCGAGGCTTGCGTACAGCAGGGGCTGCTCACTAGAGACATCCTGCATCAGAAATGTGAAGGCTATGTTGTTGTGATGCTTTACATCAGAAGAAAAGACATTGTACACTATTCTCTTTGATGAGCGTGGTTTTGGAGTGCTTGGCCTTTGGGCTGCAGATGCCACTTTTACTTTTCTGGGTGCTGGCTGACTCTTGGCCATGTTGACTGGTTCTTTATTATGATTTCAGCCAGTGTGTCTCATTAATGAAGGTGCATGTTCAGGCAGAACACAACCTAAACTTTGACATGTTTTCTTAACCCTTTAACATTCTGCTCAACCATTTGGTAGAGCACATTTAAGTCACTATATCTTATTGAAGAAGGTGTTGAACTTAATACAATGTGATTGTGTCATCTCTACCAATCGGTAGAGATATGTTAGGCTATAAAACATCCACTAGAGGTCACTAGAAATGCAACATTTTCTTGTCTGAATGCAAAATAGCAATGTTTCATAGCCAAACCGCAACAAATAAACCAGATTAAATGCTGAAAAACCATTAGTGCTGTTACACTATTGCTGTTAAAAAATTTAGTGTTCTAATTTTATTATAAAGTGCCATCTCACTGTATGTTTAAAGTATATATTTAAAAAAGCGTGTGTTCTTTAAAAAAAGAAACACTGACTGTTTTTATTATTGACCCTATTTTGACCTATTTTATTATTGTGAGGATGTTAAAGGATCAAGCTTACGCATTTCAGCTTAACATGCACAGATACACATGTATACCATGTACTGGTCATAAGGTGTGTAATGACATAATTAATAAGGCTCATCCAGTGCTGACCACCTCATGGCAGAAAAGGTGTAGGCCTACTTCTAATCACAATGTAACATTACAACTAAGGTAACATTATACACTCTATGTACAAATGTTTGCAGACCACCCTTGTAATGAATGCATCAAGCTGCCACTGCAGATACAAATCCACACACACACACACACACACACACACACACAGCTTGTCTACTCCCTGTAGAGAAGTACTGCCAAAAGAGAAGAACTCTGGATAAAATAAATATGAACATATTGGCACCATGCCTAATGCCAGGTACAGGCCAGAGGGCTAAAAGGCCCCCAGCATTAAGCTCTCGGGAATGATGGTGCTCCACTTTTGGGATGAGTTTTGGATGAGGCAGAGTGATGATCATCCCACACCCTGACCTCACAAATACTCTTGTCATTGAATGCAATCAAATTCTCACAGCAATGCTCCAAAATCTAGTAGAAAGCCTTCCCTGGACAGGAGGAATTCTTTAACGTGTGTTTTCATAAGAAACAATGAGCAGGTGTCCCAATACTTTTGCCCAGGCAGTGTATTTTCTTTATACTTCTCTGTTGTTCAAGCAATTATGAGGGAATGAGGGAGGAAAGATCAACAAAATCAAAGTCTCATTAGCGATAGATTAAAGAAATTCTCCCAATTTCCGCGTAATCACGGTGGGTTTTCTTGTTTCCAGCTAAGAAACAGGTGTTCTTCTGTAATATAATATATATTTTTTAAAACCTCGTTCTCCCGGAGTTGCCCAATGTACATTGTTCTCGTTGAGGGAATTAATGGGGTTGCCAGGCAACCAGGTTGCTGGCAGGTCCCAGTCTGCTCCTTAACTAACCCAGCCGCCTGTGTGTGAGTCCGGATGGAGCTCGCCCGTCTGCTCTGGGGGCTTCAAGTGCTATCTGACATTTCAAAGACTTTCCCTGCAATTCATTATGGAACACTTCCAAGGCCTGATTAAAATGATTTGCTCCATAATAATTTAACCTTCTGATTTTCCATCTGTGTGCCTTGACAAGAGTGTGGCAAAGAAAGAGGAGAAGAAGATGAAGAAGAAGAAGAAGAAAGTGAAAACTTTATATAATTTCAAATGTGCATCAGAAAAGAGGGGAAAAAAGTCAAGAGAGCAGGCAAAATTTAGTCCCTCAATCTAGCAGTATTCCCAGTTTCCCTCTTAAATTAAATTGGAAAAATAATTTCTTTACACTACCTGACACTGCAGAAATGAAGCTACATACTTGCATGGTAGTTAATTAAGTTGCTGGTATCATGTGTAATGACGGGTAATATAAACGGTGTGCTCTAGGAGAGCAGAGAATTCATTTTCATGAATGTTAATGAAGTTATGGAATGCATCTTAAAGATCTCAGCATTTTATTGTTGTAGCGATCTAATAGGATTTGAGGTGAAATCAGTAAAAAGAGACGTAAGACCTCAACCCTTGTGTTATGTTAAGGACCCAAAGTAACTTCTGCTGCTTTCTAAGGCTCTCGCTAAAACCTACTGTTTACACCTATGCAGTATCTTTACCAATAATAATAATAATAATAATAATAATAATAATAATAATAATAATAATAATAATAATAATAATAATAATAATAATAATAATAATTTGTGGGTGGCATGGTGGCTTAGTGGTTAGCACGTTCGCTTCTCAGCGCTGAGGTCTTGGGTTCGAGTCCACATCTGAGCGGAGTTTCCATATTCTCCCCGTGTCTGCGTGGGTTTCTTCCTGGGACTCCAGTTTCCTCCCACAGTCCAAAAACATGGAGATCAGGTGAATTGGCTACTCTAAAATGACCCTGGTGTGCGTTTGAATGTGCATGTCTGTGTATTAATGTGTGTATGTATGTTTGCCCAGATATGGTTGGCACTCTATCCTGGGTGATCCTGGGTGATAGTGCTTGATGCAGTCCTCCAGGTGGACAGTCGCTTCCGGTTGAGAGTACACTGTGCGTGATTGGCTGCCGCTTCTTGCCGTTGTGTGTAATTGAGTGTGTGTAAATGGAATGTGTTGATTGTAAAGTGTCCTTGGGTATCTAGAAAGGCGCTATATAAGTGTAACGTTCATAATAATAATAATAATAAAAATAAATAAATAAAATAAATAATCCAAGCATCCATCCATCATCTTTCACTTAATCCTGGTCAGGGTCACGATGAGGCTCCCAACCCTTCACTGGGCACAGGACAGGACATTAAACTATATTAGCCAAACCCAGGACAGCGTACCAATCCATTGCTGGGCACACACACACACGGACAGACAACAAAGTACCCAATTCACCTGACCTCCATGTTTTTGGACTGTGGGAGGGAACTTGAGATTTCTGAGGAAATCCACGCAGACACGGATAGAACATGGAAACTCCACCCAGATGGGGACTTGAACCAAGCTGACACCAAGCAACCGTGCCAACAGCAACAACAATAACAACAACAACAACAACATATTTCAATGACTTTTTAGTAAAGAAAACAACTACGGCAAGTGTGTTGTAATGAAATTGAGTGGTGTTCATTGATTAAATGCAGTCATGAATTCACAAAGTATGTAATGAATGACAAATTGTTTCTTCAAGCAACAGATTTTGGGTTTAAATGTCGATTACGCTGTTTTATTGTAGGGGTTTCGTTACGGGGGGTCATTTTTAAGGCAAGAGGAGTATGCAGAATATTGGGACTACACAAAGGTTAAGAAATTTGCAAAGCTCGTTAAAGGCAAAATGACTCAAATGAAAAATAAATGAAAAGGAAGAGTAGATAAATATCATTATTGAATTTTAAGTACCGTCTCAAAAGTACCTGCTCTAAGCTCTATTTACAGCAGCACAGATGACTTCAGATATCTTCACATTCCAAGCAACTCCAAACACATTTACTCCACCGAGACCTCTCGTTATTGGTGGAATCTATCTTGAAGCCACTTGAAATGTGTCCTTATTCCTCAAATGTATCCTTGTTTCAAAGAGAGGAATAATCCACTCGAGATGAGAGAGGCAGAGCTTCTCTCCTCACTCAAAGAAGAGATCTCTCACAAGACTCATATTCAGACACGTCAGCACAAATGCTCTCTTTACTTTGGGTAATTACTATTCCCCTGTGGTAATTATGCCACCTCAACTGGACCACCCCTCAAAGACTCCTCTTAATGTGCGCAGTGTCAAAAGGGCATTCGTCTAAAGAGCACGAAAGTGCTTCTCCTCCAGGCTTGTCTACTTTCTAACCGGCCCATTACTTTCCTTAATGCCACTGAAGTAGATGCTGCATAAAGCTGGGATCAGAATACTGAGGTTCTGAGTTTTGGGGAGAAAAATGGTGGCTTTGTTCACTAGCCAGTCGTGGACACTATTCTCTGGTTGCTGGAGCACATTTGTCCTAGATGGCAAACTGAGCGGAGATCGGATCAGTGCTCTGACACTACCCTCTAACAATCTGTAGCTCCCATTGAAACCCATTAAAAACCACAGAACAGCTGCCTGTATTCCATGTGGTGGTGGCACAGTGGTGTTCTGGTGCAAAATGACACGCTTGTTGCACGCCGGATCTGGTAGTGCATTCACTGTAGCAGTGATTCTTACACCTAATAAAAGAAGCAGAACCCATAAACATATTTTTTTCTGACAGTCCACAAGTGACATCACGTACACTCTTAAAAATCAAGGTGCCAAAATGGGCTCTTTGGAGAGATTCCATGGAAGAACCAGTTCTGGTTCCTTAATAACCAGTGGAAGGCTCTTTCTATAGAGGACGGAGTCATTGTTATTAGCTTAAAGAAGCGCTATATACAGTAAAGGTTCATCATTAATGAAAGGTTCTTCCTAGAAAACAAGAACGCTTTAAGATTAAGAATTATAAGCTTTATGTACTACTATATGTCCCTCTACTAGTGTTGCAGCGGTAACCGGTTTCATGGTATACCTCAGTATTAAAATGCACAGTTATCATACCGTGGGCATTTGCTTATTACCGGTAATAAAGGAAAAATGCAAACCAACTGCGAATCTAACTCTCTAACTCTGCTCCACTCCGTCTCGGCCACTGGCACCTCACACAAGCATACAGCATCAAATCAGCAGTGTGGGACTAATTTGGATACCTGCAAAACTAAAGTGAGGATGGGTATCCTGTTTACAAAGTTTGTGGATGTAAAGTACCAGTTAAAGGAGGTGTGTGAGCTGAACAAGGTTCTGGTGAAGCAACTTTACTCATGTCTGGGTTATTCCAAGAAAAACTCCACAATACACCGTGTAAGAATGAACAAAAACAAACGGTTGTTTATTCCAGACTGAACATGTAATGAAAACAAACAAAAATAAAACTATGATTAGGTTGTTCTAAATATAAAATGCAACACAATCTGTAACACAACGCACAGTAAGAAATCTTTCACTACCAGAATCTTACTGTAGCTCACTATGAATCTTAAAACCGGTCCATGCCTGCACCAGAGATGCTTAGCTCTTAAAGTGACAGTGTACCTATTTTCTTAACATAAACAAATGGTGCTTCACAAATGGTGAAGACATTTGTATCTACACAAACAGTAAAAGTATCACTTCTAGCATCTTAATACTATATTAAGTAGCAGTAGATACATATATACACTTCTTCTGAACTATTTATATTTACACACAGTGCAAAAGATGGTCCTTATATTTTGGCTCCTTTTATAAGGAGACATTTTACACATAACTGTCATTAAAGATAGTTTGAAGTTTCAGCTATGATAAATAGTTTGCTAAACATAAAACATGTTGTTATTTCTTTAAGAGTTTATGTAACTTAATAATAATAATAATAATAATAATAATAATAATAATAATAATAATAATATGTGTGAAATACCACAATAACCTTGATACAGCTATATTTTCAGAGACAGTTATTATAATGTGAAAATCTCATGCTGTTGCAACCCTGTTCTCTATAATACAGTACATTTCAGTGCTGTTATTCATATGAAATTTTGACCAGATATTGATATTAACTGAAGAAATCCACATTTATAACAAAATAATAATATCACACACCATAAAAGTGCATTAAACTGGAATGACACAGGACACAAAAATGAACCCAATACAGAAAAAAACAGCACACTAAGGCAAGGCAACAGCTGATTTCTGCCTCCTACCTCTGCAAGTTCGAATGAGCTGGGTTAGTGCATGTTGACAGGTTAGAAAAAGACTTACCCACTTGTGAATGCAAGTACAAATCATTTGTTATCAAGCTGTCACAGAGCTCTCCCAAGACCTTCACAACAAGATTATTGTGCTACATAACAATGGCACTGGTTACTGAGAGATATCACGACTCCTAAATGCTCCTGTAAGCACCACTTGGAGATTATCTGCAAGTGGAATAAAAATTACTCCACCATCAACTGGCCATGCACAGGAGCTCCTCACAGGGAGTCAGAAGGTTAGTCAAAAGAGCAGCCCACAAGCCAAGGACAACTGCAGAAAGGAGGTAAGAAAAGAGGTGCAGAAAGAATTCCAAGCAGTAGGTACAGTTGTCACAAAGAAAGGTGCACCCCAGTGCACCGCAGAAGACTCCATTACTGAAGAACAGGCATGTCAAAGGTCTACTGAAGTTTGAAAATACCCTTCGTATTACTGGGAGAATGTATTATGTTCAAGATGAGACAAAAATGAAACTTTTTGGCAATAATACCAAAATGGCTCAGCATACGACCCTAAAATATTATAGTAACAGTGAAGTCTGGTGGAGGAAGTATCATGTTTCTCTTTTCATGGTACTGCAAGAATCTATATTCTGGGCCATGGCCAGGAGGAGACGGATGCAACTTGGGTTCTAAAAACAACACTTTATTTACAAAACTCAAGACTGCGGCTATAAAACAAAACAAATACAGTGTATATGACCTGAAAATGAAACCAAAACAAGACTTGAAGACACTACAATGACTCATGGTGACAATACAATGACTGACAAGGACTGTGACACACAAGGAAACATGTATATATATATCAAACGTAATCAAACTGGGGATGAACATGCAGGGCTGTGAGATGAGACAAGACAGGTGTGGCCAATGACGAAGCATGACAGGACTAGGGTGGGGAAACATGATGTGAATGTAAACTAAAGCAAGTGGTGACAGGACGGCAGATAGTTAAATCTGATCTTCGCAAAAAATCGGATTTGAGCAATGTGGCTTATTATGTTGGACATAGTGTAGGTTCACAAAAATGCCCTAATATCTTCTAGATTTAAAAACAAAGTCTGTTAGAAAGAAAACAGCACTGTAAGTGATTAAATTCTTCATACAGGCTTCTCCACCATGAATAAAATTTATTTCAATTAGCATGATCACTTAGTGTCATTATTCCACTTTAGTACACATAACATTTGACATAAATTGAGAGGTTATGGATTTTATCTGTGTGGATTTCTGGAGTCCAGTGTCTGGTGAAAAGTTTATGTGAGTAGCTGCATTGGAAAGATAAATTCACTGAAGAAAATGCTGACATATGTATTTCCACCACTCTAGTGGCATCAGTGAGATAACTTAGTAGCTAAACTTTCAAACAAAGTCAAATCAAAGTGTTTATGATGCAACATAAGCTGGTTATAAGTATATAAAAATATCATATTCTTCCTTCCCAAGTCCAAAATCTCAACACTTGATTCAATCTGTACCACAAAAGATAGACTGTAAAAGCTAGAAGAAATGAAAGTTTAGTGAAGTTTTGCCATGAAGACTCAAAGCTACATCACCCATTCTTTCACTACTCTAGCCAATCACATGCCACCTAAAGGATCCAAGTTTTGTTATAGTGATGCTGCTTTCACACGCCAATCTGCCAGATTGGTCCTGGTCCTGTTGTCGAGGGGAAAGCTTTGATCCTGTCTGGCATGATCAGTGACCTGGAGACCTGGACCATAAACGGGATGTATGCCAAAGACTTTTAATTTGTAAATACCAAAAACTTCCTATTATCACATTATTGTCATTCAAACTGTACACTTATCAAAGATTAACATATTTCCATCGTTCTGCTTCCGAGTCTTCCTGACAGAAGTACAACGTCGCTCTGCTTTGAGGAGATTCAATTTGATTTATGGTATAAAGCAGCCATAAAGAAGATATGCCACAAACATGGAACTTTGCAGCATACAAATGTCTAAACAGGTAAACAGAGAAGGGAATATCAGACTTACATGCATATAATGACATTTTGAGAGCTATAATACTGTTCTAATGTCCATGTTTAGCCAAGCAACAGTAAATGATGAATGGTTCTTACAGATCCACATCATGTAGTGTATAATTCAATTTGCTGTTGTCAAGAAATGCGAAATGGAATTCATGTCAAATCAGATAATCTCATTATAAAAGAGACAAAGTGCTGTCGTACAGCCGGCTGACACAGCATCATGTAATAGAGCTTTTTTCTGGAGCTGGACTGACTGTGCATGCTGGGAGCTTTCTAGCAAAGAAACAAATCAACATTTTTTTATACAAAACAACAACAGCTTACTGTATCCTTTTCCATAGCAAGACACATCTCTCACAGCTGCAGATACAGCTCCACTAAGCTGTGGCAATATGCTAGACGGGCTGGCGTTTCTATGCAACACACCTCCATCTGCCTTGAGATAGATCAATACACTGATGTCGGACTGAGGGTAGAGTTGGTGACTTGGCAAAAAAGGCCACACCTAAACCAAGAGGCCATGCAAATACTTGAACTGTGTCTCTGATAGAATTCACAGGACTGCACACAATCTTTTACAGAGTGGAACCAAGCCAGGGGAGTGTGCGTATGAAAAAACATGAGAAACATAACCCAATCAGCGCTGCCTAATAACCACTGAGAGTTGTGGCACTGTTGATTAATGACATTAGGCAAGGCAAACGCATGTATTGTATTAACTGTAAATTGGCCTTTGGAGGCAAGAAGGCCTTGGAGGAAAGCACTTGTTCATTTACATATTCATTTATTTTACACCAGTTCATTTTAATATGAAACCACGAGCTCATCGCAAAATCTGTGCTTGCTAAAATATCTGAAATTACAATGCAGAGTGGATTTACAGACACCCATATTTTTTTGCACTGCTATAAAAAGATGGCGTAAGGATCTCTCGCTGAAATGGCTCTATAATGTCTGAAATATGGCAAAGAATCCCACTGGGGCTTAGACATTCACTGTTGCACTGGTAGAATAGTTCAGTAGAGATTTAATAGTAAAATCTCGAATCAAACCTGTGTCAGATATGGAAGGTTCCAGAGTGTAATGCTACCACATAAATGCAACACAACAAGAAAGCCCCTGTCAAGATCATAATTAATTCATGGGAATGCTGTTTTGCCTCCTTTTGTAAACACCCAGAGATGTTTCGCGGCCATGGATGCTCTTGTGAGCCCTAAACTGGGATGAATATGCGTGGTGGTAGCACTCTGGTTTGCAGAAGAGGGGGAAGCTCGTTCAACTAATGAGGAGAGTGGAAGGGGCCGGTGGAGATGCAGCGCATGAGAACATTGCCTCCTCGTCTTGCCTCCAAACAGCATTAAGGAGTTTGTGCTTGGGCGAGCCAAGCCGTGCACTACCGGCACTGCTGCCAATAAAGGCACAGTTTACCACAGCCAGGATGCTCATGGCATCCATCTGATGCCTCAGCAGTGACCAGACACACACAGAATTATCATGAACCACAGAGTGGAGAGACGTATTTGAGCTCGCGAGCGACTTCAAACTAGACACTGAGAAAAAGATTTCTCTCTGCAGTCTAGCTTTGGGCCCCGAGCCCAGACAACACAGTGTCGAAAAAGTGACCCACGAGCCTTAACATTGCTAAAGCAGCCTGTCAATCTCAGTCAGGGTGGAAAAAACAGCATGGACATGATTTCTATTGACTAGTTAAGAATGCGGATTAGAAAGATCATAGCAGCTGGATAAAGAGCTCTGGGCAGAGATCTGATGGCAGCAGTATTTCATGCCTGGGGGCTTGGGAAAACACACTGACGTAAGGGAAATGGTGACCTTTGCAGGGGGACCTGGTCGTGCCAAAGCACTTTGCTCCATATCAGCATGGGCGACAGGGCAGCCCTCCAGAACCTGCTGCAGGGTCCATTAACAGCCAAAATATGCAGGAGGCATTCTGGGGCATTAACAGCTGACACTGGAGCGGCATGGCATCGGTGTGGTCTCCGAACAGAAGGCCATTTTAAAAAACAGGCGCTCAAGTTGGACGTGGTTTACATGCCTGCGCTTTCCCCAACTGGCCGTCGGCTTCCAGGTTTAGGAAATAAACAACAAGCCCAGCCGTCCAAGTGGAATATCACAGCATTCACCTGCAATTTTTCCCGAAACGTCTGCAACTTTAGATCCTCCCAACGAATATGGTTTGATAATCAACTGCCTGACACTCTGGATGATTATTTTTCAAATATTCACAGCCAGACACTAGTTTATGCCTGACACCATAGAATAAACAGACTATTCTGGGAAATGTAATTACTGTGGGTCATTATCTATAGAAGCATTGTCTCTCTGATGCCCATGTCGGCTCCCCATCTCTTTATACATTCAAGTGTTTTTCATATCTGTGCCATTCACTGGAAGACAGAAACTTGGGCTCTTCATAATCGGCCTTTTTGAACGACGAACGGTAATTATAAGTAATTACTGGTGCCTTCAATTAAGTGAATAAAGCATGGAATTAAACCTAGTTGTTCAATTGGCATAATTTACTCAAGAGGCTTCTATGACTTCACTCAAGTGTATCTGACTGACCAGAAAAATAAAGTATTGCTGAAAAGCTGCCTGTCTGAACAAAAGGAAAATAAATCAAATAAGTTTCAGAGGTCGCCATTTTTCAGTTGTGATTGAAATCATCGCAGAGTATGAGGTTCACTTGTGAACTCTGCAGCCGCACCAATGCACTGTGTTATTTGAAGATGAAGTGTGACTTGTGGATGCTACTTCACTGACTACACAGATTTGTTTGGCTTAAAAAAAGTTATGGCAAAGTTTTTTTTCAATGCATACTGCATCAGGCCAACTCAGCTGTGGAATAAGCAACTTCATAAAAATAATGCACAGCACATATTAGTGCAACTCTAAAAATTAGAATGTTGTGAAAACGTTACATGTCATTACATGTTGTACTTCATTACATGTTGTACTTCATTACATGTTGTAATGCTGGGGTGATGATGGAAGGAGGAGTCACAACATTTAAGGACTTTAACACAACGCTGATACATGAACATTCAATGACTGACACCAGACAAGTGAAACAGGAGGGGCTAAATAGCATATGACATTAAGGATAATGGGCTGAGTGGTAATAGAGAACATTAGCAAACAAGACTGTGTGACGTGGCTGGGAGTTGGGACAGGAACAGAGGGCCAATGGCAGGATAAGGGCGGGATCACAGTGACAACAAAAACACATACAGCATAGCTAAGAGCCACAGAAAACACGAGACAAGAACAAAGAGCGAATGAGGCAGGGGCGGGGCATAACACTTGTAAAATGACATATTTCAAGCATTTTTGATTTAATGTTGATACTGTTTGAATTATAGTTTACACAAAATTAAATATTCTAATAATGTGAGAGTCTGGATTTCTGATTTTCAGGAGCTATAAGCCTGATCAACAGTAAAAACAAAAATGGCTTGAAATGTCACCTGTAATGAATATAAAATATGATGGATTTTAACTTTTTTCATGATATTGTAATTTCCTAGTTTACTAGAATGGACACAGGCAGTGCTGGCGCTAGACATTGGGGTGACCTAAGCACAAAAACTAAATGCCCTCAGACTTCAAATTCTCGATTAAGTGCATGGCGGCGGTGGTGTGTGTGTGTGGTTTGTGGCGGTGAAATTTGCTCACCAGAAAACCATTGTCTTTGGTTAACGTGTTAGCGGACTTTGCCTTCATCAGGAGGGGAGAATTAAGTGGTGCCCCCTTAAAGAAACTTGGGGGCCCCATGCACAGTGCGTGATCCACGTGTGCGTTGCATGTTTCCCCCCGAAAATAAAACACCCCTGAAAATAACACCTAGTAGAAGTTTTGCTGAATTGCTAAATATAAGGCCTCCCCCGAAAGTAAGACCTAGCAACGTTTTTGTGATGCTCCAACTGGTGGCCAAAAGCTGCAATACCATCCAATCAGACTGAACGCTGTTTAGATGAAGAAAAAAATAGAAAAAAAGACGTGCAGCACACAGTGAGCAGTGTGGCCAGAGAAGGGGAGTTTACACTCACCATACTGCAAGTATGCTCCCTTCAAGCACTTTAATTGTATCTAAATATCTTCTGTAATATTCATTTATAATTTTTGTATTTCTCTGTATATAATAAATGTAAATTTTTTTGTTCAACAATAAATGTAAAAAAATAAGACATCCCCTGAAAATAAGACCTTGTGCATCTTTGGGAGCAAAAATTAATAAAATACACTGTCTTATTTTTGGGAAAACAGGGTAGGGTTCACCAGCCCTGAACACAGGTGTGTACTTTTGATCACAGTGGTTACAATTACAAATCTAGATTTTAATTTTAGAATATTTTGAAATTGTTAGACCCTTTCAAACAGACAGCATGTAAAACAAATGGGTGATGATTTCACTACACAAATGGTGAAGCTGGACTGATGTTTGGTAAGATTTTTGGTGTTTATGATACAGAATATGACTACAGCTGAGCAATGAGCCCACAATGCAGCAGTGCTCCACTTTTGCTGTTATTGGTTATCTGAACTCTTGCATCTCCATAATGATAACAACACAATCACATCCCCTCCCCCCTTATCATTTCCCTTACATTGGTGTTACACTGTGTTCTTGATTGTACAGTGTAGGGAACCAGATGCAACCATGAGAAGAAACCTTCAAAAGTGGCTGATGGTGAAAACTAGACCAGTCATCACAGTTGGAGGCTGATGACCTCAGTCTATGACTGCACTCCTGAGGGGAGCTGGAATCTCCCTGCTGGTCCAGCCACAATCGATCCGAGCTTTCAGGTATTTACTGATTCCTGCAGAGGGGAGAAGTGCAGCGGTGGTTCAGGCTTGAAAGCTCCATGCATTAGCCTTTCAACACGGGGCAAAGACATTGCTGTCTGGGATGGTGCTGGGAGGCGGGATAGGTGGAGGAGGAGGAGGAGCGCCTCCTGGGCTGCTATAATGTGATTCCTGTAGCGTCTCCCCCCCCATCTGTAATTAATTCTCAATTAAAGTAAGCAGCGTAGCGCCCTGACACCAGAGACAGACTGGGGGGGGGGGGTTTGCTTCAGAGTCTCATTAGTAGATTTACATTGATCTGATACAGCTGCTCAATAACAAAGAAGGAAGATGTCCTCAACTCTATTTTTCACCACAGGAAAAAAAGGGGGGATGAGATAAACACTCAGAAGTCAATGTCGAAAGAAGACACGTCTACCTCGGCAAACAGTCGCAGATGGGCACCAGTGCTTTTTAATGCAGATGAATGGGAGCACGCGCTAGGTACCAGGATGATTAAATGGGTTTTAGAATGTCACTTTGAGGTGAAAGGCACTCAGTAGTTGTGCATTTGTACTGAATTACAACGGGCTTGTCACTTCATGATTGGTGTTCTTCGGAGCAGTTTTCATTCGACGAGGTGCTAAGATACACATCACCTTTTGTTTTCCGCTGTATAATTTGTCACAAAAAGCACCTTTCATGCTTGCAGTACAGAGCTCAGAGAAATCTCACCTGTCCATTATGCAAAACAACTGTGAAATATTGCAAATTGCCTTTGCTGTCTGGCTTGTAGCTTGCTAATGGGCTACTGTAGCTAGCGTAACAACCAAAGTAATGCAGCTACAGAAAAGCCAATGGAAAAAAAAAAACATCCACACAGACACAGCTGATTTTCCAAACACTGCGATGGCGTGAAATTAACCCAAGGCTATATCCATCAGGATAACTGCTTAGCATATGAACTTGCAGCAAGAGAACACCTCCATGTCCCTAATTAGCTTGTAATGCGCCTTGTGACAAACACCCACTCAAAAGCTTATAGGCTTTATTGTACACAGCTATTAAATGCTGCATTAAATAGAGCAAGACATTAACTGCAAGACCTACAATCCAGGCCTCAATGCTCAACCACTTCAATAATGCACTTTTCTTGTTGAGACCTCAGTGCTCCAGTTATTACAGCAGTTTAGCCATTTCTGACGAGGCACCATCTACTGCTTTTAGTGAATACGCCACTAATTGCTGCAGCTTTTATATCATCTATACATGTGTGTGGAAACTGCCTTTGCTTAAAAACTGACCAATGATGAAACAAATGGCTGAAATCATCCTTGAAACTCTATACCTCAGAATCCAGCATGAAGGCTCTTTATTAAGCAATATCTCTCCAGTCTCACTCATCCATTTGTGATTTAAACTCACATTCATTACTCAAATTCATTTCTCATGTCTTTTTCCTTTCCTAGTGACAATGTTCATGGGCAGTTGTTTCATAGACTTCCAGTTCTTTCAGGTCTTACAGGCAGCTACATTAACTACTGTTTATCAGGCGTAATAATCAGTTATAGTTCTGTACGAGTTTAATCAAACCCCATCTTTGTCCTTATCACAAAAAGCTCAGCCTTTAGCTCTCGTTCATGGTCACTGATGAATATTTCATGCTAGTAAGGAATGAAGAAAGAACTTTTACAGTGAAGACGGTAGTATCCAGGCGACAACCATACCAATTGAAATAATACAAATATTTTCAGCTCCACTGTAAAGCATTCCTAACACTTTTATTACCTAATCTGTATCAGCTCTTTTTCCCGTATTACCGTACTCTTTATATGGCAAATTAAGGCATTTCATTTCTAGATGAAAGTGTCTACATCATCAAAATGAGATTTTTTCATGTGACTAAAAATGTATCATTCACTTTAAACTCATTTAAATTAAGTCAGCGGCGCGGAAACAAGACTGCCCAGTTAACAACTGCAACAAATGTTTTGACACAGCAACAACGGCATGGGTTGGTAATACCTTCACTCGTGCACTCCTAGACAAACGTAAGTGCAGGTATTTGCTCAAATTCCAAAAACTGGTTATTTTTAACCCGAGCACCCATTTCAGATGCCCTGCATTTAGAGTGCTTATCAAAAAAAAAAAAAAAAATGCAATGCCTCTGCATATTTCTTCATCCTAATTTAATTTAATCCTCTATACAGGCAATTGCACAGAAAACATGACCTAGTTTGGCACACTTTAAAGTCCCTCACTGTGGCCACTTTTTTTCTCTTCATACCAGAGAGAAACTTTTCTTAAGCTTTGCTGAAACTTTCACTTGAGCTGTGAAATGTTTCAAATCGCCGTATTCCTAAATGTCCCGCTGCATAAACAGGTGATCGCTCAATTCCGAGCCCAAAAGATGCCTCGCTCAAAAGAAAAATACCTCAGCTCTGCAAGAATATGTCATCCTTGGCGAAAACACTCGTCATGGGATGACCCGCTCTTTGTGGAACTTGGGTGCTGCGAGGTGTAATTAAGTCCCATCCCAACAAACCATTTTCCCGGCATCACCACGAAAAACAGTGTTTACCCAAATCATTGTAATCTTTGCACATTATCTTTCCCAAACATGTAATTAAAGGTTTCTATTGTGACAGTAGGGATGTTTTCCCCCTCGTAATTCAAAATCACCACAAATAAGAGCTTATAGGAGCCACTGCCTAGAAAAGAAACTGGAGACAATTCAGATGTCCACGTCACTTGAACTAAGCTGAACAGATAAGAATTGGTGGTCTCTGACTGCCTGGAGTCAGAGTGGTATGAGGAGAGTGGTAGAAGAAAGTCATTATTAGCCTGGGGGAGCTGCCAAAGTGCTTTGCAGATAGATCTTAATCATATTCAAGGGTATCAGGTACAATAAGTCAACATCATTCAGAACTGTGCCAGTTCAGAGAGTAGAGTACAGTCAAATGGTGCTCTGGAGAAGCACACAAACACAGCCATCTGTTTATCTCATGCTTGTGAATAAACTATGAGATTAAAAGTAAATTAAACATACATTTTGTAAAAGTGTAAAACACATTTTGTAAAAATGTTCTAGATAATGTTCTATGTAAGTGCAAAGATGGCAAGTACACAGTAAATCTGCCCACGTTAAATCAAAACTATTAGAGTTAAATTAACACTGAGGGTGTCAAAATGTAACACTCTCAGTGTTAATTTAACTCTAATAGTGTTAATTTAACACCGGCAATTTTACTGTGTAAAAACACCTCTTGTATCTACAATCATTGTCCATTTTATCATCTTCATTGAGCATACAGGTGCACTTTGTAGTTCTACGATTACAGACTGTAGTCCATCTATATTTTATTAGCCTCCTTTCATCGTGTTCTTCACTGATCAGGACCTCCACAGGACCACCAGAGCACTGCAGTGATGAGGTGGTGTGTTATTGTGTGTTCAAGAATAGATTCAACTGTTTGTCAATGTGATTGCACACAATGAAATTTGACCTCAGCATTTAACCCACCAGTGCAGTGAAACACACACACTAGTGAACACAGGCTGTGAGAGCATGCACCCGAATCGGTAGGCAGCCCTATCCATGGTGCCACGAGAGCAGTTGAGTTTTAGGTGCCCTGCTCAAGGGCACTTCCTGCCTGGGGATTAAACTGGCAACCTTCCGGTCACAAGACCAGATCACTAACCACCAGGCAACGGCTGCCACATGATTCAGACAGAGTAGAGTCCACCAACTGTCCACTGTGTTGAACATGGGGGTTATTAGTGGTCACACAATACTCCCCACAGGATGCTGCTGGCTGGGTATGTCCAGGGGCAACTCAGATGTTTAAAATTTCTAACAGCTTTGCTTCATCTGATCCACTTGTACTGTACATAATGCACACTAACACAGCACCACCACGTCAGTGTCACTGTACTTCTGATAATGATCCACCACCCCGACAATACCTGCTTCGTGGTGGTCTTGTGGGGTTCTGACCATTGAAGAACAGGGTAAAAGAAGGCTAACAAAGTGTTAGTAGGACTACAGTCTGTAACTGTAGAACTACAAAGTGCATGTATATGATTAGTGAAGCTGATTGTCAATGGGTGTAGATATAAGGAACAGGAGGTGGTTTTAATGTTATGGCTAATCAGTGTATAGGTTATATGGTATATAGGCTATTACAGGGGTTAGACAGTGAAACTGAAACAGCTGTCATGTTAGTGTGGGAGGTTTCATGGCTAAATTGGACCAGTCTGGTGGCCAATCTTCATTAATGTCACATTGCACCAGTAAGAGCAGAGTGTGAAGGTTCAGTTAGCAGGTAAGAGCACAGTTATATAGTATATTACAATGCACACAACATTATGGTGACATACCAGAGTTCAAAAGAGGACAAATTGTTGCTGCACGTCTTGCTGGCGCATCTGTGACCAAGACAGCAAGTCTTTGTGTCTAAATATTATTGAGCCACTTTGGGGTGTTTTGGAGGAGCGAGTCAGGAAACGGTTTCCTCCACCAGCATCACGTAGTGACCTGACCACTATCCTGCTAGAAGAATGGCTTAAAATCCCTCTGACCACTGTGCAGGACTTGTACATGTCATTCCCAAGACGAATTGACGTTGTATTGGCCGCAAAAGGAGGCCCTACACCTACTAATCAATTATTGTGGTCTAAAACCAGCTGTTTCAGTTTCATTATGAAACCCCTGTAGATATATTGTTGGTTGACATTCACAGATAATTGGAAATGAAACCGGAAGTGAAAGTTCTGCAATAAAAATGTAATGCTTCAGCGTTCATCAGTGTTTACCTAAGTCAGTACTACGTCACCCATTCATTCACCTTCCCAGCCAATCACAAGTTACTACTCAACTTTAAAAGGAAGTGTTTTGTTTCTGCTCTATCAATTGTAGGTGCCTATGCATCACCGTCACCCTCCTTCCTCCCCAACACTGCCAGGTTGGCCCTGGTCCTGGTCTTGTTGCCCAGGGGAGTGGCTCTGCCCATGTCGTCCTTGTATCTGGCAGTACCTGCTCTAAACCGTATGCTGCAGTCCTGAGCTGGGGACGGAGCCTACGGCAAAGACCCCAATAATTAATCTCTCTGCTAATACATTTTTCCTAAGTTTTTATTGCTAAAATTTAGTTCTTTAATATAATTATGATAATAGACCTGATGTTAGAATTACCACTGATGCCTGATGGCTAATAATTTGCGCATGTACAAAAACCAGCAGTCATGAGAATTTACGTACAAATTCAGTGAACATAACAGACTATTACATAAAAGAATAACAGAAGTTTTGATTTCCCTGTTCAGGCAAGAATGCCACCACTATTCCATGTAAAAGTCCTTGGGCAAGATCTTACATTCACTTCCACTCTGAGGCCCTCTTACTGTTTGCTAAATATGTAATGCATTACAGTATCTGTCATATCTGATTTAGCTGTGTCATGGCTATGTTAAATCATTCAGTGAACTGGAACCTTATAATGCTCTGACTTCATATGTGGATTACAGTGTGCTTTAAAATGCAAATATATAAATATCAGCAAATATTACACTGTCACCGACATCAGCCATAAGAAGAAGTTAATTATTAGTTATCATTGTCTGCTAAAAGAAATGTCATATTGCTGAATACCTAATGATGCTTATTAGCTCTTAGAAATGACACCTCTGTTCTGACACATTAATTAACTCTCATAATCTAGCATCGTTGAACAAACGTTCTGTCAAATCTTTATCTGGTCACGGCTTGTTTTCTGAGTATCCGGCTCTTTCTCAAAGCCATACTATAGGAAGTACTTTGTAGAGCAAACAGGGAAAACTGGTTGGACAGTCAGAAGCTATGCTTTGTCCTATTTCTCAATGTCCAATTCAAGGTAGAGCCTTAAGCTATAAACTTAATAGTCCATGCTTCTCTTTTCATACAATGCAAACCTAGAGGGCAAGGATGCATTCATTAGGCATCGCAGGTGGACAATTCTAAACCAAGCCAGCCTTCTCTCCCTGTGGAAGGAGGAGGAAGAAGCTGATTAAAAGGTTCAGGTTCAGAGCTCAGCATTGGGCGACTGGCCTCCAGCCACTGTGCTGACTTCAGGTGCACAAGGCAAAGAGCTGCCATCTATCTCTCCAGGCTGTGCTCCAGAGGGCTCGGCTATTGCACCTGCTCCTGCACGGCCGCTGTACAAACACACAGATGCATCAGAACCTTCCGTAATACTTTCTCTAAATCAATTATAAAATCGATGGCCTGGATGTCTGCTTCTAGCTTGCATGCGCTTTGTTAAGCACGTTGACACTCAGAAGCCATCCAATATAAAGCTTAACTGGAATTTCTAAAGGTCTGGGGTCAGAAAGAGACTGTGTGTGTGTGTGTGTGTGTGTGTAGAGGGGATACAAATCAGCAGTTTATGTTTCCAAGGAAGAAAAACAAAGCCTTAACACCAGCATTAAAAGTGTTAGAAGTTTGTTTAACCATTATTGACCTTTAATTATATTTGTCTTAAGAAGTGCTGTGCAATTCCACAGATTAGTTATTCATGAGTTGAAATGCATGCATTATTCACGGGTCTATTTGCATGACAAATGGACCTTGCAATTAATTGCGATATTTAATAGTTAATGAAGAATCTGTTGAAGATGAGCGATCTGTTGCTAAATACGGCCCTCTTAGAATCTTTCAGGACTGGGCTTGGGAGGATGCGGCTTGGCTTTTCCGAGTGCTCAGAGTCCCTGATTGGAAAACTCACATCAGCACTAAAGCAAGTGAAGAGAGTTCCATATGTTGATAAAATCATGTACAATGGGCAAAAATGATACCCAAGAAGCCATTGTAATGCATTCTGAGTGATCAAACTGGCACCATCATAGCAATTCCAAGATCTAAAACTTTACAGGAGAAGGAGAAAGATCCTTAACTTCAATGTATGTTAATGTAACCAGGCTGTCCTGTGGCTTAAAGGATCGAGAAGGGTAGAAAAGCAGGCTTAGGACTGAAAGGTCACTGAACAAGGTCATTGGGTGACACGGTGGCTTAGTGGTTAGCTTGTTTGCCTCTCAGCGCTGAGGTCTTGGGTTCGAGTCCCCATCTGAGCAGAGTTTCCATGTTCTCCCCGTGTCTGTGTGGGTTTGCTCCGGGGACAACAGTTTCCTCCCACAATCCAAAAACATGGAGATCAGGTGAATTGGCTACTCTAAAAATTACCCTGCTATGTGTATGAATATATGAATGTATGTATGTGTGTATGCTCAGATATGGTTGGCACTCTGTCCTGGGTGATCCACCTAGTGCTCGATGCAGTCCTGCAGATGAACGGTCACTTCTGGTAGAGTACGCTGTGCACGACTAGCTGCTGGAGTGTGTGTATATGAAATGTGTCGATTGTAAAGCATCCTTGGGTGTCTAGAAAGTCGCTACATAAGTGTAACGTGTATATACAGGGGTTGGACAATGAAACTGAAACAGCTGGTTTTAGACCACAATAATTTATTAGTAGGTGTAGGGCCTCCTTTTGTGGCCAATACAGACCACTGTATGGTCTCAAGTTTTCTCCTGTTTAACAACCACGTGCAGAACGACCGTGTAGACACTGGTTCTGACGTTCAGAAACACAGATTTATAATAACTCGGTGAAACCCCACAAAACCTCCTCGTTCAGTCCTTTGCAAAAGGAGGTGGTCGTAGTGCATCACTGGACTGGTGATAGGACGTTCTTCTTACCGAATTTTAGGGAGACTGGTGACACGTCCTGAACATATACAGTAAGGGTTCTGTTTGACTGCGACATAACCGGTGTTTTCCTCCGGGATGTGGATGATTATTTAATAACACCAGATTTTGGTCGACAAAGTCAAAGTAACAGGTTGGGGACATATATGTGCAATGTGAATACATCGCTGAAAGATCTGTGGGTTCCTACGAAATGTTAGCTGTGTAAAGTATATGTGTGTGAGGTCGTCGATCAGCAC
>BRDA01082624.1:7500-20480 GCA_036984385.1 Crenuchus spilurus | reverse complement strand
TCCTCTAGTCTAGTAGTTTAGAGTTCTGATGCATATCTACATTTGATTACAGTAAGTTAACAGTAAGTTAATGTTTGTGATACTAACTTCATGAGTGTTGTTGGTTTGATGCAGCCTGACTATTAGTGTAATGTCTACGGAATTACGTCAAGTTTGTAGGTCAGAGATTGTGGCTGTAATTCACAGATTATTACGAATAAATCATTTTAAAATGAATACATACTTGTGGAATGTGATCCCCTGGTCTCTGCTGATAGAATTCCGATAAAGTAAAAGAGTTAAAGGCAAAACATTGCAGCCCTTTCGTCGTTTGTAAACGCTGGCTTCCTTCAGAGCTTGCCCTGCTTCCACACAACATGGAAGCTCCTTGCTGGCGCGTTCAAAAGTCACGTGTGTCCTATCCAGTAATACAGATCATTGGTGATTGTTAGCTTGTGTTGCATTTGTGCTAACTTGTATGGTTTGTGCTAGCTTTTGTTGTGCTTCTGCTAGCTTTTGTTGTGCTTCTGCTAGCTTTTGTGTTTGAGCTAGTATGTTGTGTTTGTGCTAGTATGTGTTGTGTTTTTGCTAGTGTGTGTTGCGTTTCAGCTAGTGTGTGTTGCGTTTCAGCTAGTGTGTGTTGTGTTTCAGCTAGTGTGTGTTGTGTTTCAGCTAGTGTGTGTTGCGTTTGAGCTAGCATGTGTTGCATTTGTGTTACTTTGTGTTCACTTGTGTTGAATTTGTTAGCTTGTGTTGTGATTATGTTAGCTTGTGTTGTGATTATGTTAGCTTGTGTTGCATTTGTGCTAACTTGTGTGGTTTGTGCTAGCTTGTGTTGTGTTTGTGCTAGCTTTTGTTGTGTTTCTGCTAGCTTTTGTGTTTGAGCTAGTATCTGTTGTGTTTGTGCTAGTGTGTGTTGTGTTTGTGTTACTTTGTGTTGTCTTTGTGTTAGCTTGTGTTGTCTTTGTGTTAGCTTGTGTTGCGTTTGCGTTAGCTTGTGTTCTGTTTGTGTTAGCTTGTGTTCTGTTTGTGTTAGCTTAGTTACTAATTTAATAATGATGTACACAAAGAACTGTGTTTGGTATTAGACCAAATGTTTCATTGTGCATTTTGATGCATCCCTAATATATAAATTATATATATAAGACTTAGGAGAGAATGGGAGAAAGAAGGAGAAGTGACAACCCAATAAATCACATGTGGTTGCATCAGCATCCTCTCCGTGGTGGAGCCGCAGTAACTGCACGGTGTGTAAAGTCTATTAGAGAGGGTCAAAAAAAGAGGGTAAAAAAAAAAAAACTGAAAACAGAGCCTCCGAACGGGTCCATTACGTCTTCTCACGGAACCAAGAAGTCCTGGAATTGCAATTGCATATAAATGACTTCATAAATGCATGCTGACACAACAGAGGAATATAATCCATTCATTTATGAGTCTGGGAAGAAGCCAAAAGATCGGTTCAGAGTAGCTCCGTATTACAACGAAAGCCTCGCAGGCACAGGACAGATAAAGCTAAAGAGAGGAAGAAATGAGAGAGAGAGGGAGACAAGGGAGTAAGAGTTTAAGAGAAACGCTCCATTGGCTGGCCGATAAGATTGCCACAGCTTGAGGGAAAGTGGGTCACCATGATGGTAACATAGCCCCAGTTTACGTTTACTTATTTAGCAGATGCGCTAATCCATAGGCACTTACAATAGTCACTGGATTTAGCATTAGCAGGCTAGCGCAGAGCTGATCCTGCCATGGTCTTGTCCAACAGTTATCATAATGTACACAGCAGAGTTAAACATATAACCAACAGTAATACTGTTTATGAGGAAGATTAGGTTCAGTTTTACTGGTGTGCAGCCATCAGTGTTCCACCTCAACGCCAATAAAAACTGTCTGTGTGGTTACGTGAAGTCCTGTCAGCTTTGTTCTCCAAAAACGTGTTGCTTGGTCTGGAGTTTGACATATTTTGACTCAGTAGGCAGCTGCCTAATTAGACAGCATTTAGTCAACATATGTGCTCTCTCTACATAAATGCTGCCTCGTTCAGAAGTCCGCTGTCTAAGGGTATTTTCACACCTCAACAGTTTTTGTCTGTAAAGGTCTTTTTGTGTTACACTTGGTCTGCTCCTAGTCTCACAATGGAGTTTAGTAAACACTCTAAAGAACTTTACAAGATACAACTACGACCCATCTTCACCTATGAGGGCAGCATCTACCCCTACTAAAAACTGACTGGTTTGTAGAAGGACACGTCTGACAGTGTGTCAGTTCAGTGGGTAGTTAACGCTGCAAGTAGTTAACTTGCAGTACTAGTACTAGTTAATTTAGTTGGTAACAACTTCAGTAGGTGGATAATTCTGTGGTTAATTCAGCAGATAATTAATTTGGTGGGTAGATCATTTAGCAGGAAGTGAATTCAGCAGATAGTTAATTCAGTGGGTATTTAATTGGACGGGTAGTCAACTTGGTGGTTAGTTAATTTAGGGGGTATTTAATTCAGTGAGTAGTTCATTTAGCAAGTAGTTATGTTTGGATAGTTAATTCAGTGGGTAAAGAACTAAATGGGCGGTTAATTCCGTGGTTAGTTAATTCAGAAAATAATTAATTTGATGGGTAATTAATTGGCAGGTAGTTTTATCAGGTAGTTCATTTTGTAGGTAGTAAACAGCATGTAGTTATTTTGGTGGGTAGTTAATTCAGCAGGTAGTTAATCTGGTAAGTAGTTAATTCAGTTGATCACTCATTTGGTGGGTAGACAAATTGGAAGGTAGTTAATTCAGCAGGTAGTTAATCTGGTAAGTAGTTAATTCAGTTGATCACTCATTTGGTGGGTAGACAAATTGGAAAGTAGTTAATTCAGGAGGTAGTGAATCTGGCTGGTAGTCAATTCAATGGGAAGCCAAAATGAATGAACAGATTCCTTTCGTCACCACTTGGTAACACTGACATCTATACCAGAGGCACCCAGGTACAAAACTCAAAACTAGTTCCAATTAGCAAAACGTCCACAGGCGTCCTGCTCATCCTTTCTTCATGTGCTACCATGGCTTATTTTTGCTGCTTTTTCAGTTCTTTGTTTAATTTGCATCAACTTCCTGAAATTGATGTGAAAGTCCAAACCATCAAAATAAGCTTTTAACACTGTTAGCAAACCGAACCACAATTAATTTGATCCGGATCTATACCCCCACTTTTGGTTGGACCAAATTTTGGTGAAGGCAGCTGTGGTTAAGGAACATCCTTGTAAGTGGAAGGTCACTGGCTCGATTCCCTGAACTGACCGAACACAACTGAAGAGCTGTTGAGCAAGGCCCTTAACCCCTAAATGCTCTTTGAGCATCCACCACTGCTTTGGCCACACGTGCTCACTGCTCACCTAGTCTGTGTTTCATTGCACAGGTAGGTTAAATGCGAAGGTCAAAATCCTCTGAAAGATATGTGCCACTTCTACTTTGGTCCAGACTGCGGTTTGAGACCTTCCATACCAGCTATTTTGGCTCAGACCACAACAGAAGGTAGACGTGAAAGTTGCCTTATTCTGACCATATTTTAATGCAGCAGGCAATCCCACAATGCTGTTCAACAGCTCAATTCTTTACACCCAAGTACGAGCTAAACTAAACTACGATACTAAGCTGAGGCAGCAGAGGTAAACTGATCCCACCTGAAATGATGACATATGAGGACTGTGAAAAGCGTCCCATAGGCAATATCTTCCAACATTCCTTATTGGTTTAAATGATGACGAATGAGATAGAAACCAAAGTACACATACATTGTCCATTTTATGAGCTGCACTGACCATATAGGTGCACTGTGTAGTTCTACAGATACAGACTGTTTCTCTGTATACTCTGTTATCCTCCTTTCCCCCTGTTCTTCAAGTGTCAGGACCGCCTCAGAGCTCAGGGGCAATGGTCACGGTCAGAAATCTCGGCAAGAGCTGCTAAAATTAGTCAAAAGAAGCCATGTCTCCCACACCTGAACCCAAATGTAATAACTTTTCTTCCACACAGCTGCACCTGTTCACATCTGGTGACATTACATCTTGTGTTCTGTCCATTTAGATGTCATTGGGTCCTACTGTGTTGATACTATGCCAGAGTAATTGGGGCCAATTATTTGTTGAGCACCAGTGTTCAGAAGGATGTGATCACACTTGCTTTAAAGGACACTATTGGAGCAATTGCACCAGGCGTTATGTTATAGTTGGAGGCAGTCGTGGCCTGGTGGTTAGTGGTTCGGGAGGTCACCAGTTCAATACTAACTAACTACTAATTCACCTAACTACCAACTGCTCCCCAGGTGCCATGGATAGGGGATACCCAGTGCTTCGGACATGCCTGTTCACTAGTGTGTTTCTTTGCATGGATGGCTTAAATTGCTTTATGTGGAAACATACAGATTGTGCACTTTCACTTTTAATAGAACCTGAAACAGTTGCATCAACAGGTACACAGTAAATCTGCCAGTGTTAAATCGACACTATTAGAGTTAAATTAACATTGAGAGTGTTACTTTTTGACACCCTCAATGTTAATTTAACTCTAATAGTGTTGATTTAACACTGCCAGATTTACTGTGTAGGCTTGAGAGCTCAATGGGTGGTGAAATGTAAATGTGAACTTCAACTCTCATTAAAAAAGTGATGCTTAAAACGTTTCGGCAACACTACAACTGATGCAGTCATGGCATATATAGGCTATAAACAGTGGCGGACTTAACCAACACGCAAACCACGCAATTGCTTGGGGCCCCAGAGATCAGGGGGCCCCCTGCTGGCCAAAAGAGGTTGGCAAATTTTTTTTTTGAAAACAGCTAAATGCATAATTGTTTTTGTTGTTCAACACTAAAGAGATACCGTACACCACAGATGTAATGGGGGTGACAGGGGGGACACGTCCCCTTCACTTTTTCAAAAGGCAGTTTTACTTCTCTGCAGATTTTTTTGTCCAAAAACAGTGTTACGCTACATTAAATGAAGACATGTCGAGCAATAGGACCCAGCGGGAATCTTGAAGCCAGTTTCCCTTTAGACTGCCCACAAGCTCATCGATTGGCTCTGCCGTTTCTTGCTAAAGTGTGTTTGGCCATCCCCGCTCTCACTCCATCATACGTGTGGACTTGTAAACTGGCGTTTATAAAGCTAGCCCACAGTTCGTGTTCAGCAGGCATTGTAAGTTGTTAAGATATTGGATGTTTGTTCTGTCTGTGTTACGTCAGATAAACATATTTTAATATCAAAATAATTCAGAATATCTGCATATTTTTTACTCAAAAATGAGGTATAATTTTATGTAAATGAGGTTTACTGACCATACAGTCCAAACATAAGTGTAAAATTGGTGGTAATGAATTGAAAGAATTTGATTAACAAGGTGACGCACAGAATTGGGTGATAATTTTATGCTACATGCTTTTGACAGTTTATTAATATTTAATACTTTATTAGGATTTTATTAATGATTAATATGAATTTTAAGATTTTATTATTAATAATAATTATTAATATTATAATAAATATTATTAATATTAACTAGGAATAAAATATTATGAATATTAAGAAAAATATTATGAATAATAATGTTCAAGTAAAGTATTAATATTTATTAATAATTAATAATAATAATTTATGTTCAAGCCAACACCGCACCATAGCCATAACTATAAAAAGGAATTTGTTTGGTCAGACCCCCCCAGACATAACACTGCTTGGGGCCCCAGAACTTCCAAATCCGCCCCTGGATATAAAGCTCCTGTGATATGAGCTGAGCCGAGCTGAAAGAGACTGAACGAGGAAAACTGAAGAAATTATAGTGCTTGAGGATTCTCAGTTCGGTGGATTACCACGCAGTGTAAATTGCTCCTCTCCTGCCACTCAGGCCAGTCAGTCATTTTTGAGAGTCAATCTCAGGAGCTCCTCATGCAACTGCTTGAGGTATGTAAAACTGTATGTAGACAAAACAAATGCTAATTTATAAAAGGATGGTTCACTAAGATGTAGTGAATCAGCCAACAAGAGTCCAGCTTGCTTCCTGAGATTTGAACTAGAGCTGCTAACAAACACTAGAACTCTAATCATCACCATAACATCCCCCAACCTCATCAAACTGCAATCAGACCTTAACGATTAACCCCCTGAGGATATTTCAGAATTTATTCAACCCTACGATGGCACCCAAATGTTCTGCAGCTTCTAAAGATGCTGGCAACAAATCCAAACGCCATCAAAAGATGCTGACGATAAAAGAGAAGATTGAGCTTTTTTACATGTTAAACATTTTTACAGTCAATTTTTTTACAGAATTATTGTATGTGTGTTATTAAAATGATCTAGGTTTAATAGTTTAAAACATGTTTATGAACATTACAGTACTGTTTTTATATTTATATAATTTTTTAAAAGGTACAGTACATGTTCAGTATGGAAAAAGTTATTAAGGAAATGTGGAAAAATGGGAAATGGTTATGTATAAAAGTGTGGGAAGGGTTTATAAAGCCTTAAAATAATGCATTCGGGCCCCGAGTGGCTCAGCAAGCTAAAACGCTGACACTATGATCAGAGGATCGTGAGTTTGAATCCCGGTCATGTTGTTTGCCATTAACAGCCGGGGCCCAAGAGAACAAAAATTGGCAGTGCTCTCTCTGGGCGGGTAGATGGTGGTCTCACTCTCTCTATCACTCACACATTGTAATGTCTGTTGGCTCAGGCGTCTACTGATTGGTCCATTCGAAACTAGAGACCCTGCACTTTCCTCTGAGTGCATTGGCTCCCCAGGGATGTTGTATAAAGCGGTAGTTTGAAAAGAGGTGGTGGCCGTATCACACGCAACGAGAAGGCTTGTGTATGTCTTCACCCTCCTAGAGTCAAGGACAGTGCAAAGTGATGGGGAGAGTCCTAATGGGTTGAGTTAATTGGCAACTACCACATTGGGAAAGAGAGAAAATTGTCGAAAATGTATAAAAAGAAAAAAAACATTAAATAAATAAATTAATTAAATTAAATAAAAAATAATGCGTTCCTACTTCACGGAAATTTCACTACCGTGGGGGAGGGGTGTCTGGAATACATAAATGATTACTGTATACCAAAATACATTTGGAAATAAATATGTAAATATGCAAACACTAGACTATGAGACCTTATTTAATATCTGAATAGAGTCTGAATGGCGTGAGAGAGGTTTTGTTCAGGTATTTTGGCATAAACCTCAGTGCTTTTTAGGTGACTATTGAATTCTGTGTGTTAGCTCCAGTTCTTAAGTCAAGAAGAACAATTTCCAAACATGAAAATGGAAAAATAACAAAATAATTCCTTTAAATTGCACCACTGTTTCCAGACTTGTGTTATTTCATAGTGCTGATGGGAAATGCTGATGGGTAGGCGTGTCTAAACTTTTGACTGGTACAGCACTCAGTTAAGAAATGAACGAGCGTGAGAGAGCAAAGAGTGATGAAATAGAGCGAAGTATGAAGGAATGATAGTACTCAGAGTTCTGGACTCAGTAGATTATGATGCTGTGTGGATCGTTCCTCTGCTGTCCCTCAGGCTCGCCACTTAACCTGCTGGACTGGCGGGATGATGGAGGTGGAGCGGGTCAGCAGGACATGCGATGAATCACAGCTCTAATGACAGCAGAAGGATTGGTTGGCGATTGGCAGCCGCTGACCACTCCGCACTCCTGCCACGGCAGCCGCTGAAATCATCAGCCTGAGACCGAGGGGGACGTCAGAAATCAGAGGTTAGTGGACACGGTGACCTTGCATCGCCGTGCTGGCCTGTGATCAGCGTTAATGGAAGCTGCTGTCAGCTGAGTGGGTGTGGCCTGGTCACTTGTGCTGAGATGACTGTGGTCATTGATTTGACAAGGACGTCTGGACAGATGTAGTACAGATAAAACAGGAGTCAGGAGTCAGATGAAAAGATGTAAACACCTCCAGGGTCCCTTGTGATTGGATTAACCACTCAAACAACAATCAGAGGTGGTCAAGGGACAGATCCTGACTGTATTTAGCACATCTGTGACCTGAATATACTGCCAATGTCCAGATTCAGTTATGTTAGTGCCCTTAGGCCATGTGTAAACTTCAACTAAACTGACTGGGCAGAAGTGGCAGGAGTGCCAACTATGGTTAGTTAACTATGGATAACAAATTTTTACAGTAGTAGTTGAAAGTTTGTCATTTTATGGTTAGAAATAAAAATACAGGATGCTAGAGATAGAAGTAAGGCCCATTTCTAAGGTCTTACCAAATTCAACGCTCTATCAGACCGTCATTATTTACCATGAAATGCCATGAACATTCCAAATTTAAGCTGATTGTACCCATCACTGGGCGGCTGACTATCTCGAAGAACAGAAGGTCCTTCTGGAAATTAAGATTAAGATTAAGATGAACCAATTTGCATACAATGGAATTTGACCTCCGCATTTAACCCATTCGTGCAGTGAAACACACACACTAGTGAACACACTAGCCTGTGAGAATTTGTGCCCGAAGCGGTGGGCAGCCCTTATCCACTGGTGCCCGGGGAGCAGTTAGGGGTTAGATGGCTTGCTCAAGGGCACTTCAGTCATGTCCAGTCTGGGGATCAAACCGGCGACCTTCCGGTCACAAGATCAGATCCTTACCACTAGGCGATGGCTGGCCCGTATATAAATTATTAGATTATAAGAAAAACCCGGAGCAAGAAGTCCACTGGGTTGGACTCAAGTGCAGAAAGGGGAAGCATACATACAGTACAGACACAACAGGAAGTAATGAGGTAGGTGGGCAGCCCACTCCACAGAACCAAGGGAGCAGTTGGGGGTTAAGTGTCTTGCCCAAGGGAGTGCACTTATGTCCTGCCTAAGGATCAACCAGATCCCTCACCGCCAGGCCACGGCTGCATCCATAATGGTTATTCATAGAACCATAAAGACTCCAAGAACCCTGTGTATGGATATACGGCTCTTCAGATTAATGGAGAATATGGTGTAGATGGTTCTTTATAGCACCTATAGTATTCTATATAAAGGGTTCTTCTACTATTACAAGCTTGACATTGTACCAATAGTAAAAACCATTTCTGGTGGTAAATAGAACCTTTTCCCATTCACAACAATCTGAAGAACCGTTTCACCATGCAAGGGGTTCGTCGAGTCTTCATGGTTCCAACTTTTTAAGAGTGTTACTGTAGACATCCATTGAATGTTCCTGCAATATTTTTACATTAATCTCATGAGAATTTCAGATTGTGTAAATGTAAAATGTCACCACTAGGTTTGGAAGGTCTGGGAGGAGCTTCAGACATGATTGATGCCACCAACTTTAGCTTGTTACAAACGTTAGCTAACTACAAATTTGCAAATCTACGGCAAAGTCCTAACACTCCACCACCTTCCCATCTCCTCCATGTTCCTCAGTCTTGGCTCTGTTTATCAAAGAAGATCTGGTCTTCTAAATCAAAGCAGAGCCCCATAGAACTAGCACAGGCCAAGTTCTCATAGCTTTCCTCGCTCCTACAGTCAAACCATATCTTTAATCCATCTCAACCACAACCATATATTCTTTAAAAGAGGTTCTCCAATGGTTCTTCAGCTCCCTGGGTGCGTCAATGAGCATGTAGTGCTCATAATCTTGTCATCGGTTCCCCAGATGTCCTTACTTGGCCCAATTTTGGTAGACACTAACCATTACATACCAGGAACACCCTGCCAGACCTGGAGATGCTCTGACCCACTCATCAGTTTGTCGCTCGGATCCTTACGTCTGGACATTTTTCCAGCTTCCAATATCTGTGTCTGTTATGCAACTGGCATAAATGCTTAGTTTTCGCTGACTCAGAGCATATATAACGTCTATCAGAGTTTCAGTCAGAAATATCAAATATGCCCAGACGACCACTTTTAGTCTTCAGTCTTTAGAGTTAATTGGAGCCACCGGATGTTTTCTTGTTGCTGTTAAATGGCTGAAGGCTCCGTAAGTCATTATCACAGCTCAGGCAGATTGATTTTACCTAACGCTTAAAATGCAACTGCAATACTGAAAACTCTGTAACTTGTAACAAGCTCAGTGTACATCTTTCGAAAACAAATGAGTTTGTAAATCTAAAGTGGACTTGAAGTATTTACTACTTAAATAACTTAGACTGAGGTTTCAATGTTGCAGATGCCAGCAGCGGGTGGCATGGTGGTTGGCATGTTCGCCTCTCAGCGCTGAGGTCTTGGGTACAAGTCCCCATCTGGGTGGAGTTTCCATGTTCTCTCAAGGTCTCCGGTTTACTCCCACAGTCCAAAAACATGGGGGTCAGGTGAATTGGGTACTCTAAACTGTCTGCTTGTGTGCCCAGCGATGGGTTGGCACCCTGTCTTGGGCATACCTAGAATAGTACCCGATGAAGGGGTAGGGGACTCGCCGTGACCCTGCTCAGGACTGTGTTGCCAGCAGTCATGGCACCTGTGCAGCATATCATGTAAATCCACTGAAGCTAAGCAGATCTGGGTCTGGTTAGTACTCAAATGGGAGAAAAGCTTGTGTGGCCGCTATTCATGTGTTCTGGGTGGATCCCAATGGCCCAGTGCTGTGATGGGGACACTGCACTCTATTAAAGGCTCAGTCTTTCAGATAAGATGCAACACTGAGATCTTGATTCTCTGAAATCAGAAGACGATTTCAGGTCATTTCCTGGCTAAATGTCCCACTTCTAATCATCTCCATCTTCAAAAACTGACTCAGTCTCTCCTCACATCTATAAAAGTTAATGTGTGGGGAGAGTTCTGGTGCGGACCGGCTGCAGGTGAATGCTAAGCATTGGTAGAGGTGTCTGTCCTAAAAGTCAAAGAGTTCTAGGTGTCTAGAAAAGCTCTAAAGAAACTGTAGGGTTGGGTTGGGTTAGGGTTGTTGAAGGTGTAGGTCTGAACTCCAGCTCCCAGAATTCTCTATGTGATCACATGGGACCAATCACAGAATGTTTCAGAGGTCCACCTCTCCAGAGTTCTAATTACGTTCACCGGCTACTCATTAAGGATGCTGCTATATGTACTGTTTTCCCTCATAACCTGCTTGTGGGACTCCACAAAAGATGTTCAAATTCCTTGATAAAGGATTTCACAACATGAAAACATTTCTGTTCAATAAACAAGATTTAAACAATCCAAAAACTGTGCTAGTGACACTTTTCAAGATGGTGGACAATAACTATTCGCTCAAAAATCATATTTACACAAAAGTTCTACTGGCTGGAGAACAGGAGGGCAACGCTAGTTTTGCTAACACAAACTAGACCTCAATAGTCACCTAAATAGCCCATTATTTCCTAAACTACATTGACTAACCTTCAATAAGATCTGGTTGTTGTTTTTACTGACAGAAATGACTCAGTTATGTTGAGCAATGTTAGTCGCACAGCTCAGTTCTAAAGTAAAATATTTAAATTTGGGCTTTAAACATGTCTTAGCTGATTGATTTTTGCATGAGACATTCCTTTAACATTAAGAACTACATTAAAAGAATAAAACAAATGTAAACAAATGTTAAAAATGTGCGGCAAATTAAACAAGGCACACATACAAACACACACTTGATTTGACAGAGTCATTAGTTGCTAGCTACTAGCTATGATGTAGCGCAGTGATCCTCACTATTTTTTACTAAAGAGCCATATTGACAGATCAAAGTCAAGAAGAGAGCCACAATATCACCCCAAGTCACCGAAATAATGGAAAAAAATAAACAACCCACCATTGGACTAAACCTTTGCGCACTGAATATATTGCTCTCGCTAGCTTATAGAATCGCTGCTGCCATGTAGCCGCCCTGCTGCAGGGTTGCCAGGTCCAATAAAAATATCCAGTTTAAAGTCAGTCTAAAACCCGCCCTTTTTAGAAGCTTAAACTAGCCCAGAATATATGTCTGTCATGTTTGAAGCGAATGGCAAAACAACTGTGTACAAGTGTACGACTTAGTATTTTGTTTATAAGGGATTTATTATCAGTATTGCTATTTATCTTAAAATCATTAATAATATGGTAACATGAGTGTTTTATTAGTTCTTTTATAAGTGTTAAACCGTGAACCTGGCAACTGTGCTCTGCTGTCTGTGCAGCCTGCTTTTGGAAACAATGCCTGTGTTGCCAGGTTCCACAGTATCCCCCATTTGGAACCAACTTTAATTGAGGCAAAATGAGAGGGCAAGTGCTTGGAATGTAAAGCGCATTACAGTATATGTCTCTGTAGCATGCTTTAAAAATACTTTGGCTGTGCTGGCGTACTTTTGTAACCGGTCACGAGAGCCACCAATAAAGAACCCACGAGAGCCACCACTCAACCCAGGAAAATACAACATTAGTTTGGCTTTGGTATCAAAGTTTCACTGCCCTTGGGTGCCCCCTTTTTTATTATTTCAACTCACTTGGCTACGTTAATCTAAAAAATCCAATATCAGCTATTTTCAGAACCTACAATTGAGGTTCAAACCACTTCATTTTACAATTAGAACTTGATTGATCCTGAAGAAAATTGCAGGAAACTGTCAACTCATTTCATGGAAAATGATCTGTTTCATGGTCTGTGACATGATTTTCATGACCATGAATTTGGGAAGACCTTGTTATAATATATCATCAGTTTAAATGGACTAAAATGTCAAATATTTTATATTTCAGTACTCATTTGAGAGTTATTCAAAACCTAACAGGACATTCCATGAAAATGCTTTCTTATCAAATGCTTCCTGAATGAAGGCTTTTCTTAATATGATGGCAACTGTTTGGTTTATCAGCTCACTTAATTGTGACATCCATACTGAGTGCCAGACTGAATCACACAGGATGGAGTGAAGTGTTATCGCTGCCATGACCCCACTCAGCCTCCCCTTAATGCAGTTCTCCAATCTCTTATTGTCTCTATATAATCATTGCATTTAGATACAGAAGGTTCCAGAGCCATCATCATCCACAATTATTAAGAAGGATGAAAAGTTAGAATAATACATAATAATTTTCAGTAAAGACAATATACAGGAAAAT
>BRDA01082624.1:0-2500 GCA_036984385.1 Crenuchus spilurus | reverse complement strand
ATGGGGTGGGTTAACTGCCTCCTACCACATTGGGAAGGGGTTAAAAGATTTTTAAAAAGAATGAGGACTTTCCAAACGGGTAGAACACCTATGCCTGCAACCCGGAGATGGTAGCTGGGATGGTACATTGATCCAGAGCGAGGTATTCTTTTTGTACACAGTCTTAATAAATACTCAGATACAGTAATCTAGAAAGCAGGACTGAACACCGAAAGCTGGAATTGCTTTTTTGGATAAACAGTCAATCCCTCATTGATTCAAATTCACACATGCATCATAGACAGACGCAGAAAATAGCTCTCACATAGTGACCTTTATCATGCTGAGACTTCTACAGGTAGGAGGTGTGGGGAGAGAGAGATGTAGAGAGAGAGATAGAAAAGAATGAGTGAGCAAGTCATGGACAAATAAAGAGAGAGAGGTTTGTGTGTGTAAGCTCTCTCCGTGTGTGTCCTTTGTTAATTAAAATCCTCTAATGCTGCCTGCTGCCTGTTGGGTGCAAACCAATCTGAGCTCTTCAGCTGCAGAAAAAAAGCCAATACCTCCATCTCTCATGTTCACTCTGGAGAGAGAAAACGCACCAAACAGCCATTCGCAGCTATTACCCCCAAAAAATCCATACCAAGTGCAGGGATTTAATTACACTCGGTCTTAGTATTAATCTGAAAAAAGTCGATAGATACGAGACAACCCTCTCTTATCCACTAAAAATGACTGAGTGCACATTTGAACCTGATGCTAGTCACTGTTCCACACACTGTACACTCATAACACTGAAATGATTCAATGTCTCCCATGAATAAAATATGATAATAAAACACCGCATCAAAGTATAAAGTGGAGGATAAACTTGGTTTGATGTAATATATTTTATTCATGTGAAAACGAGGAACTTTTAGGGCTGGAATGCGCACTTCTTATCTGTTTAGTGCTGTAAACGTCTGTACCTGTGTATGTGTTCAGATTTAGTCGGAAGTGGGAGTGGCCTAAATCCGTTTTCTTTGTGGGATGCGTGTCGTGATATCTGGCAACCCAAACCAAGAGTAGAGACTAGCACAGCACTGCTCTGTGTCCAGGAATGTCGCTAGGAGTGAGCATTCCACACCAGCCACTTTTCGGAAGTGAAAGTAAAGTAATGGTAAGCTGGGTGACCATTAGGGACGGGCATTCTGTGCCAGCTTTAAGAGTTTTTTGGAAGTGAAAGTTTCTACAACCCTGTGGAATCTTTAGGGGTGGCCAATCCATGCAAGCCTTGAATGTTTTTTGAAAGTGAAAGTAAAGTTGTGATGCCCTCTTTCTAACCTATACATGTTTTCTGGGCATCCATGGGTAGTCTTTAGGGATGGGCATTCCACACCAGCCCCAAATGTTTTTGAAAGTGAAAGTAAAGTTTCTACCTCTTGCTGGTCTATGCATGTTTGCTGGGTGATCTTTAGGGATGGGCATTCTGTCCCAGCCTTGAATGTCTGTTGTAAGTGAATGTAAAATTGTGATGCCCTCTCTTTAACCTATGCATTTTCGCTGGGCAACTCTGGGGAGTCTTTATGGGTGGGAATTCCAAACCAGCCCCTCATTTGTTTTTGAAAGTGAAAGTAATGATTTTAAACCCTCTTTCTAGAGTATGTATGTTCGCTAGGTGTCCTTGAGGAGTGGGTGTTCTGTGCCAGTCTTGTCATGCCCTCTCTGTAATCTATGTATGTTTGCTGGGCAACCCTGAGGAGTCTTTAAGGGTGGGCATTCTGTGCCAGCTTTGATAGTTTTTGTAAGCGAAAGCTTTTCTCTGGACTATGAATGTTTGCTGGGCGACCCTGGGAGTCTTTAGAGGTGGGCATTCCATACCACGTTGGTATAACAGGAAGAACTGAATGCTACTTTTTAGCTGAACGTTTATTTTAAATGAGGACCGTGCGCACACATGACCGTGAGAGGGGTCAGCAGACTGAGCTTACTGCTGCAGTAAGAACAGAGGCTCCAGAGACACAGGTGTGAGTCGAGTCTGGTAATAAACACCCCACAAACCATTTCCAGCAAGTAAAAACAGCCAGAATCTGTCATTTACTAAATAGATGGAGGATATAAATCTCACTCTGTTTCTCTCTCCTTCACTCTCTCTCTGCCCTTTTCCATCTCTCTCCTTCTCTCTCTCCATCCTCCCCACCTCATTCTCTCTCTCCCTGAATCCTTCTCTCTCTCCCCTGCCTCATTCTCTCCATCCTCCCCCACCTCATTCTCTCTCTCCTGCCTCATTCCCTCTCTCCTTCTCTCTCTGCCTCATTCTCTCTCTCCCTGAATCATTCTCTGTCCTTCACTCTCTCCCTCCTTCTCTTTCTCCCCCGCCTCATTCTCTCCATCCTCCCCACCTCATTCTCTCTCTCCCTGAATCATTCTCTCTCTCCCTTGCCTCATTCCCTCTCTCCTTCTTTCTCTGCCTCATTCCCTATTTCCTTCTCTCTCTGCCTCATTCCCTCTCTCCTTCTCTCTCTGCCTCATTCTCTCTCTC
>BRDA01082616.1:0-11939 GCA_036984385.1 Crenuchus spilurus | reverse complement strand
CAGCAGAAATCACCACAAAACAGCAAAAATCACCACAAAACAGCAGAAATCATCACAAAACACAACAGCAGTCAACACAAAACACAACATAAATCACCACAAAACACAATAGAAATCACCACAAAACAGCAGAAATCACCACAAAACACAGCAGAAATCACCACAAAACAGCAGAAATCACCACAAAAAATAGCAGAAATCATACAAAACAATCAGAAATCACCACAAAACACAACATAAATCACCACAGAACACAACAGAAATCATCACAAAACACAGCAGAAATCACCACAAAACAGAAAAATCTACACAATTCAGCAGAAATCACCACAAAACACAACAGAAATCATCACAAAACAATCAGAAATCACCACAAAACACAACATAAATCACCACAAAACACAACAGAAATCACCACAAAACAATCAGAAATCACCACAAAACACAACAGAAATCACCACAAAACACAGTAGAAATCACCACAAAACACAGCAGAAATCATTACAAAACACAGCAGAAATCACCACAAAACACAACAGCAATCACCACAAAACACAACAGAAATCATAACAAAACACAGCAGAAATCACCACAAAACAGCAAAAATCACCACAAAACAGCAGAAATCATCACAAAACACAACAGCAATCACCACAAAACACAACAGAAATCATCACAAAACAGCAGAAATCACCACAAAACACAGCAGAAATCATCACAAAACAGCAGAAATCACCACAAAACACAGCAGAAATCACCACAAAACAGCAGAAATCATCACAAAACACAACATAAATCACCACAAAACAACATAAATCACCACAAAACAGCAGAAATCATACAAAACAATCAGAAATCACCACAAAACACAACATAAATCACCACAAAACACAACAGAAATCACCACAAAACACAACAGAAATCACCACAAAACACAGCAGAAATCATAACAAAACACAACAGCAATCACCACAAAACACAACAGCAATCACCACAAAACACAACAGAAATCATCACAAAACACAGCAGAAATCACCACAAAACACAACAGAAATCACCACAAAACACAGCAGAAATCACCACAAAACAGCAGAATGACTGAAAAAACAGCTAAAATCAACACAAAACAGCACAAATCATCACAAAATACTGAGAAAGACACTATAAAACAGCAGAGATCATCAGAAATCAGCAGAAAAATCATATAACACAGCAGAAATCACACCAAATCACCAAAGCACACACAAAACAGACAGGTAAATGTGTGTAAATGTGTTGGTTTGTCTTATCATAAAAATAATGGATTTAAAATAATCTGTTTCTGATGTTTATTTTCCATGTATGGACTGTAGGAATCAGGAAATGAAGATAAATGTAGAAGCTTTTGGGCCTTTAGTGTATTTCTTTAGTGTATTAGAGCTGAGTCAGGGCAGCATGACATAATGTTCAAGCTTTTCAGAGTTTTTTTTTTTTCTTACATGAAGTGTTTTGTGGAGAGTAAAGCTACAAAAGTGAAACCTCCACATTAAGTCACAATGACAAAGCCTTCACAACAATGACGTAGGGTACAAACACTAGAGTCCAGTGCTCTCACAATTAGACAATAGGTCATGTGCTACGTGATGAGCAGTTGGTTTGTGGGTTTTCTATGGGATCAGCTAGTTTCTGCCCTATTTCTGCATTTCGGGCCAATGGAGTAGATCCAGAAAGATGAGGCTTATTACTTCTCTGCATGAGTGATGCTCTTTAAGGTCAAATGGTGTTAAAATACCAGCATCGGCCTCTGGTTTGATTTAGTTAATCATACCTAAGAGAGCCCTACTGAAGCATTTATGACACATCTCTTAACTGATGCATATGTAACGGGGTCCTCGCATTAACCTCTATGGCTTGAGGATCATCTCTAAACCAGGCATTTCTGACAATATCTCAGAAAATCTCAACAGGAAGCCGCTGCTGCCTGAGGGTAGATCATCTGACTCATGGCGGTTAATCTGCAGACCTGACGGACAAACAGAGAATTTTACTAGAACTCAATATAACCAAATGGAACATCTCTTATTTAGGACACATTTTGAGAAGACGATTATGCTGGCACGGTTGAAGGTAAACGAGGAAGAGGTTCAGGAACAAGATGGATGGATGGAATCAAAGGAATCTTGAAGAAGCCATTAAGAAGTCAATCAGAAGACAGGATGTTCTGGTTCTTTGTCAGTGGTTATGGTGCTATAGAATCATATAGTGTTCTTTATATCTTTATAATGGAGAATACAGTATATGTCCAAAAGTTTGTGGACACCCACTCTAATGAATACCTTCAGTTGACACAGATGTACAAATGAACAGCTGATCTGTAGAGAAGTACTGCCAACAGATTAGGAGTAAACATCAACATATTGCCACCATGTCTAATGCCAGGTGTGGACTAGAGGGGTAAGAAGCCTCCCAGCATTGTGGAACTCTCTTCCATACAACACTTTAGGGATGAGTTGGGGTTGTGCTGGTGGTAGTGGTGGTGGTGGTCATCCAACATCTTGATGAATAACCAAAATCTCACCCAACACAATCAAAACCAGCAGTACAACCAAAATCCCACTTATGCAACTAAAACCCCATCCAGTACAACTAAAAGTTTACCTGATATATCTGAAACTGCATCAAGTCCAGCCAAAGTTACAACCAGTACACTACAAGAGGTTGCGGTGAGTATACTGTATATAGTAGTATCGCAGCTGCTTGGCTGGTCTTTGTATGTGAGCCATCAGGCACCTGCAGCTGATCCAGAATGCAGCTGCTCGGCTGGTCCCCAATCAGCCCAAGTTCTCTCACATCACTCCACTGCTGCATTCACTTCACTGACTTCCTGTAGCTGCTCGTATCAGATTCAAAACAATGATGCTCACCTACAAAGCAAAAAATTAACCAACACCTCCCTGCCTAATGGCAATGATCAAGTCTTGAACCACATCTCGAACCTTTGAGCTTCTAGTACGGCTTGGCTTCACCCACCAAATCAAAGAAAATCAAATCAAATTTATTTATAAAGCACTTTTTACTGATGTCACAAAGCAGCTTTACAGGGTTAGTCATAACAAACATCAAATCATTAATCCTTAATCCCTGGTGAGCAAGCCAACGGCGACAGTGGCAAGGAAAAACTCCCTCAGAGCTGGAGGAAGAAACCTTGGGAGGAACCAGATTCACATGGGGGACCCATCCTCCTCTGGTCTACTAAATATAAGTTTGTGATAAATTATAATCATATGATGTTGTTGTAATATTCAGGTGAACTGATATGGGGACAGTAGTGGAACAGGTGTGATGAATGATAATGGTAATACTGATAACAGCCAGCAAAGTCCATATGAACTCCAATGTAGGCAGTAAAGTAGGGCATCTGGAGCAGGCCACAGTAGTTAGTTGTTGGTGGGCAACTGATCCAGGGAAGCATCATGGAGAGAATAGTAATCAGTCTTCCATCAGCCTTGGACCGGACCGGTGGTCAATCACTCACTCGGAAAAATACAAAGATGGAATTAGTTGTGTTTGGTTTATAGAGCAGGGGGATTATGAGACATTTCAGAGTGTGGCTATTGACTCCGGCAGAACTATCTAGAACAGCCTACTTAAAAGGAGAGAGCCAGAAGGTAAACAGGCATGGGAGCTCCCCACCCACCATACTTCAAGACACATGGAAGACTAGCATCACTCTGAATAAGAGCGAGCTTCTGCCAAATGCTGTAACATAAACAACCAAAACCCCACACATTTCAACCAAAGTCCCACCCAAAACAATCTAGAGTCCACCTGATACAACCAATACAGTCAAAACCAGGCAAAAATTGTGTCTACTGTAAAAGAGGACCTGTCAACTGTTAGAAAGGGTTATAGGCTCCACTGGTGCTCCACAAAGGCTTCACAAAATCTTCACCCCTAAAAGATCTTCTAGGAACCTTTAGCTGTAGAGTCTATAGAACCAACAACAATTAAATAAACCAATAAACTACCAACAGATCAACAAAAACATTTTTTACCACATTCGCTACAGAACTTCACTCTCTGAGGCCAGTGCGCCCTTGCTTCATCACCTCACTTCACCTCATATCATATCATCATGGCTGGAGGCCTCTGGAACTGTTTCATCTCATGATTGTCCAACCCGTTGAGAACGAAAGCCTCTCAAAACAGTCACCCCGGCATCCTCAGTGTCCTTCAGCCTGAGCATCAGAAAAGTTTTCCTGACCTAACTTAATCTCCACCAAAGCAAAGACAGCTTAAACAATATCAGAGTGAAATAAAAGAGCGTATTTTTTTAAGAAGCACAATGCGAGTATGGATTGACGACTCCTTTCCAATCTTTTTTCCACTCTCCAGCGGCTCAAGAGCTGTGAGAAATCTCAGGTAACAGGAACCTTTTCCGACAAAAGCGTCTTTACCTATAGCGGAACGCCGAGAGCACATATTGGCTTTCAAAGTAGAGTTATCATCTTCAGACTTTGTGCTTTTGAGACTGTCCGAAATCCTGTTATTTTCTGTAATTCTCAGTTTCCAAATCACTGAGAAGTACAGTACAGCCTGTCTGAAGCAGCGATTCATTTCACGAATCAATATCCCGCCATCCAACTACAAACAGAGAGGGATTAATATGCCATAATGGCTTTGGCTAGCATCTACACCAGCCGTTTTTGTTTCTTCATATCTCCAAGACTAATCCACTCATCCTTCAGCCTGAATGCATCCTTTGACGTTTTTCCAGCCTTCACTTCATGTCAGCGTCAGCCCGCAAACCAGAACTGAATGCTCAAAAGATTTGTTTTGCTAAGGTGGCTAAAGCACTGAAGTGCCCTGAAAACAGATCTACTAATATAAGGTGCAAATAGTGATGATAAGGCTCCTGGTCTTTGGTGTTTGGCACTAAGGGAAAAACTTTAACTCTGTATGGTCAATGTGACAAACACTAGAACTCAATAGTCACCGAAATTGCTAGTTTTTTCCATAAATACACACACACACACACACATATAAAGGGGTTAGAAAATGAAAGTGAAACAGCTGGTTTTAGACCACAATAATTGATTAGTAGTTGTAGAGCCTCCTTTTGCGACCAATACAGCATCAGTTCATCTTGGGAATGACATATACAAGTCCTGCACAGTGGTCAGAGGGATTTTAAGCCATTCTTCTTGCAAGATAGTGGTCAGGTCACTACGTGATGCTGGTGGAGGAAACCATTTCCTGACTCGCTCCTCCAAATCACCCCAAAGTGGCTCAATAATATTTAGACACAAAGACTTGCTGTCTTGGTCACAGATGCGCCAGCAAGACGTGCACCAACAATTTGTCCTCTTTTGAACTCTGGTATGTCACCATAATGTTGTGTGCATTGTAATATACTATATAACTGTGCTCTTACCTGCTAACTGAACCTTCACACTCTGCTCTTACTGGTGCAATGTGACATTAATGAAGATTGGCCACCAGACTGGTCCAATTTAGCCATGAAACCTCCCACACTAACATAACAGCTGTTTCACTTTCATTGTTTAACCCCTGTATATATATATATATGGGTGCCATGTCATCTGCTGGGGTCAGTCCTTTGTATTTTCTGAGGTCCAAGATCAATGCAGCCATTTACCAGGAAATTTTAGAGCACTTCCTGCTTCCTGCTGCTGAACAACTTTATGGAGATGCAGATTTCATTTTCCAACAGGACTTGCACACAGTGCCAAAGCTACCAGCACCTGGTTTAAGGACCATGGTATCCCTGTTCTTAACTGGCCCATTCAGAAGAGCTGAAGGCCACTATCAGAGCAACCTGGGCTCTCATAACACCTAAGCAGTACCACAGACTGAGGGACTCCATGCCTCACCGCACTGCTGCAGTAATCCAGGTCAAAGGAGCCCCAAATAAATACTGAGAGCTGTACATGATCATACTTTTCATCTTCATACTTTTCAGTTGGCCAACATTTCTAAAAATCCTTTTTTTGTTTTGGTCTTAAGTAACATTCTAATTTTCGGAGATACTGAATTTGGGATTTTCATTAGTTGTGAGTTATAATAATCAAATTCTAATTTTATTCTAATATTCAAATTTTATTCTAATATTCAAATTTTATGACCAGCACCTGTATGTATGTGTGTGTGTGTGTGTGTGTATGTGTGTGTGTGTGTGTGTGTGTGTGTGTGTGTGTGTGTGTGTCAGCCGGAGTGCTAACTAGCATTAGCCTGTTGTTATTTTGGAGTGGCTGCAGCCGACAGCAATCATTGTAAGTTTCAACAATAAAGTGACGACTGTAAACGTCTTTCTCGTCCATCCTTTCAACACGTCAAGCACATACAATATTATGTTCTGGCAATAAACATTTAAATATTGTAAATAGTAACATTTCATGTGTTTAGTCTGATGTCTTTAGAAAGATGTTGTTTAAAACTATGACAGTGTTAGAAAATTTAATATTGTGATAATAATCGAGATTGACCACTACAGAAAAATTTATTGTGATAAAATCTTTGGCCGTATCGCCCAGCTCTATTCTAGAGCCACCATACTGAAGTTATAATGAGGATAAACTTCTTGTACAGTGAGTGTATAACAGTGGTCACTGCTGCCAATGATGAGCAGTACAGGGCAATTGATGCTCCACAGTGGACCAGTTAACCTCTATAATGATACCACTGAGAAAAAACACTGTATGTAGGTGGTCTGATATGACTTGCCATTCTAGCAATTTGGAGACCACTGTTAGTTGGACCACAGCTGAGTATGTCACAACCCTTGATGCTTTGAAGATGCTCTGCCCCACTCATCTGAGCACAACCTGTGAGGTGTTTTGGGTCAGAACACTTGCGAACATAGAACCATCGATCTCAGACCTTCATATGGACCATTGCTACAATAATCAGTGTTATTGATTGTCTTAATGTTGGGTCTGATTGGCGAAAGCTATAAGTTTAGAGTCTAGTCCTTAGTCCCAGTACTCAGAGTGTTCTTAAATAACCTCTAAGTCCTTCTCACTCATGTTCTCTCCAGAAGTTTCCCCAAACGTCTACTTAATTCAAGTCTCGCTCTCGTTCTCTCGATTGGAAGGGCCATTGTGGAAAGTAAATGCTAATAAAAAAGCAGTCTCAATTGCTTGTTGACAACAGATTACTACTACTGTTTGTTTGCTTGCATAATTCCATTGCATGAAAAGATGATTTTGCTTTTTTTAGTTATCCGTCTGAAAATCATTTTAATGACACCACCCGCTGAGAACAAATTATCACATACGCCAATAAGCGAGACGTCGGTGGCAGAATGAGTCTTTTGTGCCCAGAATGTGCTAGACGGTGTGCAAAGTTAGTTCAATCCCTCTCTTTTTTCCATCTTGGGAAAATGGCACGTTTGTTACAACCACCTCAATTTGATTTGGGTTTGTACGTTGGCGACATGCTTCAACCCTATCAATCAGTACATACAGAACACTCTCTTCACTCATTTAGAACAGCTCAAGGGAAATAAGAGTCATTACAGTCCTTTTGTTCAAGCAGTCAAGGTCATTTTGCAAGGCCAGACTTCATATTGCGGGGAATCAAGAGAAAGCAGATCACAAAAACACATCTGACAGGAAGTCATATAATGAGAAATGACAAGAAAAGCTCAGGCGATGTCAACGCTGATGTGTTTCTGTGGGCTACCGGTAAAATAATACAACACTGGACACAGCTGTACACGTTCATCTAGAGCAGTGGTGTCCAAACCAGGTCCTGGACAAAAGTATTGGGACACCTGCTTGTTCACTGTTCCATGGCAATTAAAAATGGAATTACAGTGGTGTTTGAAAGTTTGTGAACCCTTTAGAATGTTCTATATTTCGGCATAAATTTGACATAAAACATCATCAGATGTTCACACAAGTCCTAAAAGTAGATAAAGAGAACCCAGTTAGACACAAATATTATACTTGCTCATTTATTTATTGAGGAAAATGATCCAATATGACACATTTGTGAGAGGCATAATGAAAAACAACAGAAGGTCAAAGAAAGTGTTTCCAAACTTGTGACTGGTGCTGTAATCCAAGTAATCAAGTCTTACTCGAGCTCATTGAACAGCTGAACACAATGAGTGATGATTGACGTCTCATTAAGCATGTCGCCAATTGGTGCACTATAAGCTTTCGTTAATCGTTAGCTACATTAGATGTGTAGCTCCAGCGTGATGGGACTGAGTGGCTCATGCCTCATGGTGACTTTATTTAACACTTTCTCTTTATTTATTATCTATACTTTTCTCTTGGGCTGAGACCATTTCCAGTTTTCATCAACTCACTGTCTACCTGGGACGTATCAGTCAGCTTGTGTTTGGCTGCAGATTAATGGTGTGCATTTGAAAAGGCTTTGACAAAGAGCAGTTGCTGCCCAAGGTGGTCCAGTTTAGAGACACATTGTGGTTTGAGGCACTTCAGTATTCTCTGTTATACGTTACATTTCATACTTGTCATTACATCTCTCACATTAGAAGGTCACTTCACTATGAAACCCGCTTAGATTTAGCCTAACAACATTTAGAATAAATTACATTTTATGTTTAAATCAGGTCATTCCTATGTTCCAGGGAACCATCTTGGATTCACTTGATCTGTGGAATGTGAATCAAAGAACTCTCACCTGAGTGTTTCACACCTATCATAAATATTCACTGTACAGTTATTGGCTGAGGAAAACGGAGTGTCGCCTCACATTAGTTAAAGGCACAGTATGTAGTTTCCAGCGACATCTAGTGGTTTAGTTTCCATATTGTAACCAACTGAAGACTCTTTCCACAGCCCCCCCATCTTCCAAGTACGAAAGAGTCTCTACGGTGGCCGTAAGGTGTCATAAATCTTTGATACTCCAGAACGCGATGTCTAATAGCAGCTTTAGAGCTAGTGATATGTCAAGTGGTAAGATTAATTTTAATTATAAATTTAGGAAATGTAATATGTACAATGATCATAGCTACAATGCAGACGAAACATATTTTCTGCACTTCAGTAGTGCTATTGTAAACGTTAGCTGTTTTCTGTACAAAGTAATAAAGTAAACACATCAAACTGCTTCACTGTAGACAGATAATGCAGGCAGGATACACATATTTCTCTAGTCAAGGTAAGCTTGTCATGCTCTGAAGAAGCACTTCAGCCGATGCGTAAGCTTCTAATAAAGTTATGTGGAACTCTAGGCATCGTGCTCCCGTGTGGATTTGCTTACCTTGACTATTGATGGTTTCCTAGCGGTTGAGCACCATTCGAGGCTGTATGAGAGAGTGCGCTGCTTTGGTGCTTTAGCGTCACTTTGTAAACTTTTGTCCCTCATTAGCTGTTTCCATCTACGAAAGGCAACACCGATGTTTACCCGAGTTTTTTGTCGCTGTCTGTCCCGATGTCTTTTGGTCTCATCATGTTTTCTTTTCTTTGACAACTGAAGTTGTGTTTTCTCTTCTTGACGAGCATAAGAATGTTCTGCCATCTTAACAAATAAACCAAAAAACCTTTATTCTTGCTTCTCCTCCGTGTATTTCTTCTTCTTGAGGTTTTATTGAGGTATATGTTTATTTCTTCTTCTTCTCCTGTTTTATGTCAGCCAACGGTAAAACAAAACTACAGCGCCATCGAATTTGAGTGGCCAATTTGTCATTACAACACAAACGGTTTTTGCTAGCCTCGTTTGTCCTTTTCGAACTACTGTAGAAACATGGCGATGCAACATGGCGGCCTCAGTCAGTTTTCGACCCGCGACCAATGTACATATAAACAGCTTATTCTAAGGTAAAATAATCAAACAACTTCTTAGTTTATAATGATTAGATGTGTTTCTAATCATTTTTATTAGTGATTATCTTAAATTATGCTAAAAGATAACCCAAAATATTACATACTGTACCTTTAAGCTTTAGAAATAAAACCACATACAATGTCTAAAAACTGTAATGAGCAGTGTGTAGCCATCACCTCTGTTTATTCAGTTCTGAGCTCAAAAGTCTTGGCTAGAAATGTTTAGAGTGTTTATTCACAATATATCAGCACATCTGAAAACAGGTTTTTGGAAAGTTTAGAGCAGATTTAATCAGAAATATTTATGATATTTAAAATAGATTAATGACACTCTTACTGTTTTGACCCTCTTGTTGCTGAGTTTGTGCTGAACAAAAGCCTGTGTATCTCATTTTGGATGGGTGTAATTTGTAAAAGAGTCGATCCACATCAGACTACACCAGAGTGTCTGAAATACCCTCAGACTCCAGGGGGTTAACACGCCAACATAGTGGACAGCATGTCCAACACACTCTGCAGCCCTTGTGGTCAATTGTCTCGATTCACAAAACACTTAAACATGAGAATGAATATAATACATTTTAATTGAAATGAAGCATGCCACTGTTTTTCGGATGAAATTCTCTACCAGTGTGATGTATCACTCACCTACCTTCAAATTTGTAAAACATCTGAATCAAAGATGCCAGCATTCAAGATGGCCTCCATCTTGGCGACATGGCCTAACACTTGTGTCTAAATCTTGATCACCGTCTACAATCCTCAAAAGTTCTCAAAGTTCTCTCTTGATGATAAAAGTCTGAATTTTGAGTGAGAATTTTGTGGTGCAGGCTGTGATTTTTGGTGAGCAAGTCCAATGCATCTTCTTCCGTTCATGGTCCTGATCCCTAAACACAAGCTCCATGGTGAGCACAGGCATTCTGGAGCTGATCACTGCCAGCATGAGCAAATATAAGAGCTCAGAGCCAACTTCCAAACTCTAGGTCTTCAAAACATGCACAGATAATAGCTACTGTATACAACATGGGTAGCAATCAGTACAGGAGTGTTTGTCAACAACAGACGGCTTGGAGTTATGTTTGCTTACATGGATGAGCTCTATTAATTCAGAAAATTGGGCATCTGTGCTTGTGTTTGGCCACTTTACATCTACATTTACATTTACAGCGTTTAAGAGATGCTCTTGTCAAGAGCCATAAGTGCTTGACCACTCAGAGAAAGTACCCTTATCTGAGTTCAAATATGCTTAAACTAGAACGCTGCAAGTCAAGAGCCAATGCTGATACCTGGATAGAAGATAGAATACACATCAAAATAAATTCAAACACAAACACAGTCCTGTGCAGGATTAGACCAGATTAAGAGAGGTGGTCTGTTCATTTCTTAACATTCCAGCAATGTTGCTGCAACACTTACAACGACCTCACTTTAAGAGTAACAAAATGTTTTTTGAACATTCTGTGAACATTTTTGTAATGTTTGTTAACATTTCAATGACGTTAGAACATTCCATCTTGTGGTTCCTAAAATGTTCAATCTGTCAAGTTTTCTGGGTGTTTTGAGAACATTTTAAGATGATATTTATAAACATTCTTACAATGTTGCTGTAACATTATATCAGCCTAATTTGTAGGTTAACAAAACATTTATTTAATGTTCTGAGAACGTTTTACATAATGTCTATAAACATTGCTACAACCCACAGAGCATGTTGAATATTGAACATGGTAGAACCCTCACAGGATTTGATATACTGGACATGCTGGAACATGCAAATTATGATATATGTAGAGCACTGGATGGTAGCTATAGAACATAGTGGAGCCCAAGAGGATGGTAGTTACAGAACATGATGGAACCCAAAGAGGATGATAGATATAGAATATGGTGGAACCCACAAAGTATGGTAGTTACAGAACATGGTGGAACCCACAGAAGACAATAGTTATAGAACATGGTGGAACCGACAGAGGATAATAGTTATAGATCATGGTGGAACTGACAGAGGTTAATAGTTATAGAACATGGTGGAACCTACAGAGGTTAATAGTTATAGATCATGGTGGAACTGACAGAGGTTAATAGTTATAGAACATGGTGGAACTGACAGAGGATAATAGTTATAGATCATGGTGGAAC